>CANUEX010032744.1:0-131023 GCA_948099535.1 Jatropha multifida | reverse complement strand
AATAAAAACAAACCGTCCAAGGTAAGTTGCCGGGGAGAAAAAAATAGTGACGCACAGTGTTTTTCAAAAATATCCGATTCGGGTCTAATTTAAATTAATTCGGTCCAATTAAAAAAATATTGGTCCGTTTTTATTCAATTAACAGTTACTCAATAAATTTTCGGGCGAACCAAAATGATTTTCGATCCCCATAATATTACGTGGCGTAATATTATTGGCTAATAATTTACAATTTAAATTTAAATGGGAATGTTTCGAAATAAAAATTTCGGGGTATTACAGTGTGGATTACTTATTAATTGTTTTGTAATAAAAATAAATTTATATTAATATATTAGTGTTAGTGATAATGTTTTTTATAGATATTAACCTCAATTTCATTTTATATTTGACAAATAATTATTTATTTATTTATTTAAAATATTAATATATTATTTATTATGTGTAATGTATCTAAGTATATGAATGTCCTGCTTGTTTAAAAATTATCAAATCATGTACATTCTCGTATCTTGTGTCCCGTATCTGTACAACCTAACTCCTGATATATGAGATTATTCCATATACTACGTTAATCAATCAAGATATTTTTTTTTAATTATCAATAAAAAGGATTTTTTTTAAAAAAATTATTTTCATGTATTTGAAATAAGAAATTAAGTTTTATATTTTATATTTATATTTTGTTAGAAATGATTATTTATTTATTTATTTATTTAAAATATTAATGTATTACTTGTTTTGTGTTGTGTATCCTAAAAGTATGGATGCCGTACTTTTTTAAAATTATCGTATCTTATACGTTCTCATATCTCATGTTTGGTGTTTGTACAACCTAACTCCGGACATATGAAATTACTCCATACACCAAGCTAATCAATCATGTTTTTTTTAATTACTAATTAAAAATGAAGTGTATTTTTTTAATTTATTTTTATTTCATTGAAATAAGAAATTGAATTTTATTTTATATTTATGATTTATTATAAATGGTTGTATATTTATTTAAAATATTAATATATTATTATTTAGTGTACCGTGTTTTAAGAGTGTAAATGTCTTACTTTTTAAAAAACATATCCGTAAGTATATAGATTATTTATTAATTATTTTATAATAAGAAAAAAATTTATATTAATATATTAGTGTTAGAGATAACCCTTTTTATAGATATTATTTTGATAAATATATTATCTAAAATAATTTATCTTTTTATAATTGCATTTTATCTTCTTATAACTGTTCTAAATAATCATTATTCTGTTCATACTTGGCTTGTTCTGAGGCTTATAATTGGTATCTTCACAATGCAATATTTTCTGTTTTAAAATATATATATATATTGGGAGGGGTCCGCAATATTTTCTTGCATAGCAACCGAGGTTACTTCAACGCAAGAGAGGGACATATCCTATTTGGATAAGGTTGCAAAATGTTAGCTTTAGGCAAATTGATGTAGGGCCCCTTCAATATTGGACTCCAAAATGGAATTGCAAGGCCAATATATAGAGGATGAAATCAGAGATTAATGTTAAGCATAACATTCCCAAAAAAGAAAAAAAAATCAAAACCATCCATTTTATACCAATTATGAAAAGGGTCTATCTTTCTTTCTTTCTTCTTCTCTTTTTTTTTTTTTCTTTAAAAAAAGAATCAGTAGATGTAAACTCGTTAAGGATTATGGAGCGTAAAAATTATATTATCTTTCTAATAAATGTATTTTCAGTGGATTAAAATTGTTTTTCTCTTCAACCAACGCATAATACTTTCACATGAAGAAGGGCATTCATTATATTCCCTCTTATGTATTACCGAACCCTTTTATACAATTTGTTTTGGAGGCTCTCAATTATGTGTGTTCGTAGCATTGATTTTGATTTAATATTCACATGCCAAGAGACATTGCATGTTGTTATCCATTAGGTAATATCATATCATAAATTCTACTTTTTGTAAGTAAAAAAAAAATCTATAAATATCAAATTGAGGTAAAATTTTTCCGATAGTAATAACTCATTTTGAATTTTTAACCGCAGATTCAAGGATTCATTGATAAAATATTAATGAGTTTCATTGCTCATTTAATATAAATGAACTTCAAATTTAAATATATATAATAATTAATTATTATTTTTAGATTCATTAGTGAGGATCAATACCGTGATTACAATAAGTTATTTTTTATCTCGAATTTGAGAACTTTCATTTTTCAAATTAGTGAGAAAATCAATCAATCGGTAATAATTAATTATTTTAAATTATATAGATTAAGATAAAATATATTGTGAAGATTTGGACATGTGAGTTTGGATTTGCCAATGTATTATTGATGAACCAAAAGGCAAAGATATTTGGATAGAGATTAGAACAATTAAGGCTCCTCTTACATATATTCCATATATTAAAATCCAATCATTTTTAAGGTATTATATGCTCATCAAAACATAATTATTATATTAATAAATAAAAATCACTCAATTATCCTTGGAATTGTTGGATATTAATAAATAAACCATTAAATTATTGAATTATTGTAATTGTTCTTGCCTTGCATGCAGGGCTACCAAAATACTGTAAAATTGATGAAATTAAATCTAACAGATCAGTTTGACTTTTTGGGGTGATAGGTCCACAAGAGTAAAAAATATAAATTCAATCTTAAAAAATATATTTTATGGAGGGATTACACCTTCTGATTGTACTATTCAAATCTAACATTTTATATGAAACAAAAAAGATTAATAAATTTTAAAAATTAATTATTTTACTCGATAAATTAATTTGTTTCAATTTTAATATATATATATATTTATTTATTGGTAGGGATAAAAGTTGCATGGATACCGGTAAAATTTACATTATCTATACCCAAACCATATAAAATTTTACTCATTTTAAATCCGTTTAAAATTCTTTTTAAACATCCATATTCAATTCCATTTAAAAAGAGTACAACTAATATTCAAATTCACCTTAAATGTGTCGAAACAAAAAGAGTATCCATAAAGATCCAATTGTTTATGTATTAATCAAGTCAATCTATTTATAAATTTTCTGATTTTTTAAACTCTTTGTTTAATATTTTTTTTCTTTTACAATTTTTCTGATTTTTAATCTCTTTTATTTACATTTTTTCTTTTATAAATTTCTTATCTATATGGATTCTCTACAACAGCACAATTTTTAATTTTAGATTATCTCATTTATTATATTTCCTATAAAATTACATAGCTCCAACACCTTCTTAAGGTGTAAAATGGTCATCTCACATAACTCTAAAAGGAACAAAATTTTCATTCATTGTTAAAAACTCTAGAAATTGATTAGATTTAGTGTATAAATATATACATGCTGATAAATTTGGTGAAGCTATTTGATTAGAACTAACTCACTTTTTTCATTACAAATTTCAATATTCTAATAAATTTATAAATATTTCTCCCGACTCATTTATTATTTTATTTTTATAAAGCGAAGAAATTATCTTATGGATTAGAACTTTTCTTTGTATGAACCACATATATTTGTCTTATTTTTTTTCTTTTTATGACGTGGGATAAAAAATTATCGTGAGTATTGATATTTGACACATGGCCCTTTACTCTAATAGATTGTGCATTAATTCTATTAAGTAATTTTTAACTTAGTTTTGAGGTTGAATTCAATACTTAAAGCATGTTTTTAAGTCGTTGAACAGTTTGTTATAAGACTTTTAATATTTTCATTGAAGCTCTGTCAAATTCTTTCCCTGTACCAAAGCTTTGGAATGGAAATCTGTATTTCATTCCACAAATTGTTTGTTCCTACGGCTTAATAACTTTAAAAGACTATATCTAGCAAAAAATATTTCTGAAAAAATTGGAATAAAAGCAAACTTGGCTATTGTTGCACTTTATGATTCATATTTTTTTTCTTGAAAATAATCTAGTATTTTGTTATTGTAACTTATATACTTAATATTCAGAAAAAAAAATCTATGTAATGAGCTGTTTTGCTGAACCTCTGATCCATGGGTCATATCAACCGTCAAGTGTTCAAAACATCAATGGTAGTAAACCAATTATCCGATTTTGGTTTCAAAGATTGGAATATAGATAAACATGGAACCCTTCGACTCGAGGCCATTCCAAACCGAACCATACCTTAATCTGATTTCAGTTGAAACTGACCAGTGGCCGAGTCTAGCTAAAATCCTCAATCATTTTAAGATTTATTTAATTTAATAGTTATTTTTAACTTTTGAAATTAAATAGTCTGTGAAACTAAATGGTAACAATTAAAATTTTCAATTTTTAATATTTTTTTTACAATTGCGAAACTGATAATTGTATATTAAAATACAGTCTCGAATTACTTGTCTAAATAGTATATTCTTATCGATAAATATCATACCGTCACCGCTATCTACTAAGAGTATACAAAATCACATACAGAATCGAATTGAAAATGTAATTGTTTCATTTTAATTTGATTTGATCAGCTTAAAGGGAGGTTAATTTTTCGGGTTAATTATTTAGAAAAGAATATTATTTGGTTTGGTTAATTTTATCAATTGGATTAAAATTGAACTGATATAGTAAAAACTGATCAAAATAAACCGAATTGACTAGTTCAGTTCATATATTAATATTGATTTGTCCAAAAATTTCAGTTTGCATTATTCTCCAACCACTCCATTTGATCCTTTTTTGATTACTTTGTTGTTCGCAGTAGCCGTGGTCGGCTCATTAAATCGGTGGTTCAAAATTTGTAAAATATTGAACCTCAATCGGCCTTTGAACCGTCGATTACAATCCAACCAGTTCTAGTGCGATTTTAATGAATGGATGGTTCCAATTACAGTTGTCGTGATATATCTATTATTTTTTTAAAAAAAAAATCAATTTTAACATTATATTTTTCTTTGAAAAAAATTAATGAGTTAAAAAAATATATTTAACTTTTATTTTAAATAAATTTTAGAATGTTCATACTCATATAAAAATAAAAATTAATCAATTTACTAAATAATCAAATAAATTATCTTTTTATTTTGTCCAAATGTTATTAATTAAATAATTTGTTAGAAATTGTTTTAAACAATGTCATTTTAAACTAAGTAAACAATTTAAAAGAAAAAAAATTAAGAACAATATAATTTTCAACTTAATATTTATTTTTTTAAATTTTTAACTTTTTCAAGTGTATTTTCAAAAAAAAAATTTGTAAGGAAAGCTATCATGCATTAAAGTATTATTTAAACTTACAAATGCCTATAGAATAGGCTAAGTGATTATTATTTTAAAAATAAAAATAAAAAATTTATGATTCGAACCGGATCAAAATTGCCGATTAACCATTGATTCAAAATCAATTTAAGTTTAAATTTTAATATTTATATAAATCGAAACTGACGCTTGAATATAATTTCAGTTTATTTATAATACAGTTTGATTCTGGTTCAAAATAACTGTAGGCGATGCCTTGTTCGCAGAACTCATTTTCAGCACCTCTTCCAACCTTTTAAGGGCGTGACTAACCACGAAGGGCAAATACACTGATACACACTCTTCCTGTTATACTCCGTCCACAAACAGTAACCTCTAATAAATGTGACCTAAAGTGACGCCATCTTTTCTATGCTTCCAGCTTTCAAAGTGACACGTGTAGAGATACCATCGACCTGATTAAACCAATGGACAATTAACCGCATCAAGACAAACCAACGGTTTACGCAGGTTTTGGATTTGGTGTCGTGTCAAATTGCACGTGGACTCACATGAACCCCATTTCATGCAATACCCATAATATCCTCCGTCCATGGTGTTCTTTATCCAAAGTAAACAACATTATGTTTGGAAATAATTTTAAGGGAGGACACAAAATAAGAGGAAAGAAAATTAATAAATTAAAGATTGAAGAAATTTATTTTCTCCCATAGAAAATAGGTAGGAAATTATTTATATTTTTTAATCTTAATTTTTTATAAAATAAATTAGATAATTATACATGTTTTCATCTACTATCTGCATATTTTAATTTAATTTTTTTACACTGTATTTTCTCTTATACTCCCTCACAAAATTAGATATTTGCTTTTTTTTCCTTTTTAAAAATACAATTAATTTATTAATTTTTAATATATTTTATTTTTTTGACGTGAATATTATATTATATTTAATATCTCTTGTTATTAATAATTTTGTAGTGAAACTATATATAGAACTATATTAAAAAAATACTGGTAAAATTGACTATTCAAATTATATTAATTCTTTTTTAATTTTTGTGAAAATAAAAATAAATTTATCTTCATGGAGAGTGGTGAAATTATTAAGTTTGTCTTTCTTTCTTCTCATTTTTTTTTCAATATTTTCCAAACATAGCCCAATAGTTTCTTTGACTCTCTCTCTCTTAGGCACTTTTACGCTCTTTCTCTCTCTATTACCATAGTGGCGTGGAGCCCAGAACTGGGCCTCTGCTTTGCTGGCTCCAAGCTCTCCATTGTTGGTCTTTTATGGGGCTTGTCTGCTAAGACAAGAGAGAGAAGAAGAGTCATAGACTTATGTTGAGAGAGAGGGGGAGAGTTAGCAATTGGGTCCAATCTTTAAACGAAGACTTCCTCTTTTTCTAAAAAAACATACACACTTCCATTTCCCTTTCTTTTCTTTTTATTTTTTTTTATTTCTCTTCTTATTCTCGTTCTCCCTCAATCTCATCATCTACAAAATAAATAAAGCAATTAAAATCAGCTAGAACCCATCTGGTATTTTCTCTATCCCTCTTTAATTCTGATGGATCCACAGATCTAATACTTAGATACGCGCATGAAGTTCTTGTTCAGCTTCCAAAGTTCCTAGTTTTCAAGAACAAGTCAAATTTACGAAGGTAAAGCTTGGAAATTTTTTAATTTAGTTGAACTTCTATGATTCTTTTTCTTAACAGTTGTTTGTGGGCTTTAATGTTTCAATGTAAAACGTTAGACCTTCTGGATTGTCCTAATGGCTGACCAACTCTCTTTTGTTGGCGAGAAAACGTGGTCTTTGACTACTTTTTTTCTCAAAGCTCCCCTTTTCGGTGTTTGTGCTTGAATTTTTTTTCATTATTTGGGGGCTGGTGTTCTCATGGGTTTTCTGCCTATAAGTGAAACAGTGGTGGATTTGCTATCACTTGCCTTGATTTCTTCTGTTTTTTGTGCAATTTATAACTGAAGATAACAGAAAAAAGGCGGTTCCTTTGCTCCTTTTTATTGATCTATTAAGTTCAAATGGTACAGCTTGTGATTTCTCTGTAATTTTTGTTGAGTGCAAAACTGTTTTTGCTTAGTAGAGAAGGATAAGTTCAGAATTGGGTTTTTTGGTCAAAATATATTGGGAGTTTTGTTACAATATATTTGTAAGTTGATTGTTTCTTTTTTGCTTGTTTTATTTTCTTAAGGATGTGTTGGATTTTTGGTTGGGGGATTTGGGTATAGTTTCTAATTTTGTTCATTTTCACAGTATTATTATATGCAATTATTATTAATTTTGTTTCTGCTTTGTTGTTGATGATGGTGCTTCCAGTGTATGCTCAGTGTGTTATAAAGAAGGATAAAATTTACTGTTGGGGCTTGTGGGTCAAAGGATTTTTCGGGTGCTAATTAAATGTGGATAATTTGGAGGTTTCTTTGGATGAGATGAGGGATGTTATCTGGGTTGATGAACTTTTTGAGGGCCTGTTTTCGGCCGAGGTCCGATCGTCATGTGCATACCAATTCGGATAGCAGTGGCCGTCAAGATGGGTTGTTGTGGTACAAGGACCATGGGCAACACGTTAATGGTGAATTTTCAATGGCGGTAGTGCAGGCTAACAATTTACTTGAAGATCAGAGCCAGCTTGAGTCAGGCAGTTTCAGTTTACATGAGTCTGGTCCATATGGTACCTTTGTCGGAGTTTACGATGGACATGGAGGACCTGAGACATCACAGTATATTAATGATCACCTCTTTCATCATCTCAAGGGTAAGTGATTTAGACTTTTCCATTTTTCTGGTTTCATTCTGTGGTTTCTAGTTTTGTGTCCTTGTGCTTGGTGAAAAATCCAAGATTTTTTTATTTTATTTTAAAGTTTTAAAAAGCAAAATAGGAGGTTGTAAGTTTTCAGATATATGGAATTAAATGATGGTGTAGAGTATATTCATTATCTGCAATTAGGGATTTGATAACTTTTTTTCTTTTGAAATAAAAAAAGTCTTCCTTTTCCTTACTCTTCTTGATTGTAAACTTGAATGATTAGCATTCCTGTCGTGTTATTTTCCACATTAATGTCAGCAAAGCAAAATTGGCATATATAGGCACAGTAAAGTTGAGACTTTCTCCCATTTTGGTCTTACTGCTGTGGTAAGGATCGCCTGAATTAATACAGGGTCAAAGTTTGAATAGTGGCGTTATGTTCTCATTCAACCTTTCTCATTTGGTAGTTGGAAAGCTATATTTTGATCTTCAAGATTAAAGGATTTATTCAGTTATTTAGGCAGTTAACATTTTAACTGCAGGATTTTTTATTTTGGAGCCAATTATGTGCTAAAATATTAAGGTTTATCTGTAGGGTTTACTACAGAGCAACAATCGATGTCAGTGGATGTAATAAAGAAGGCATATCAAGCAACGGAAGAGGGCTTTCTCTCACTTGTAACTAAGCAATGGCCTATGAAACCTCAAATTGCAGCAGTTGGATCATGTTGCCTGGTTGGAGTTATCTGTGGTGGAATCCTTTATGTTGCCAATCTTGGTGACTCCCGTGCTGTTTTGGGTAGAGCTGTAAAGTCAACTGGGGAAGTTTTGTCCATTCAGCTCTCAGCAGAGCACAATGTTTGTATAGAGTCTGTGAGACAGGAGATGCAATCTTTGCATCCTGATGATTCACAGATTGTTGTTTTAAAACACAATGTTTGGCGTGTGAAAGGCCTCATACAGGTAAGTTGTTCACCATGCAGAAACTGGTTGTTCTTAGTGCTCTTCATCTTCATCTTCTCCTTAGAAAGGGATGTTCTAAACTACCATGGCTGCTTATAATTGTAGTATTTTCTATCTCCTTGAGATAGCAGTTTCAATAGTGACTGTGATATTAGGAATCATTTTTATCAAAGACTTCAAAAGCATCAAATGTGCATTTGAATGGAGTCGAATGATGCTTGCTGTCTATTTGTCTTCGGAAAGTACTATTATCCCTGTTTGCTTGATTTTTGCTGATTGCTGTTGGAGAAAATGTATAAGCAATTGAATTGGGATTTGGGGTTACACGCTCGCGTAAAATTGTTTATTATTTGTTTCTTAAACTAGACCACTATCCATAGAATCTCACAGTGCAGAAGAAATCTTGATACACTTAGAATTCCTCAGTGGCTTTATAATATATGGTATGTGGTAGATGCTTGCAAATGCAATAATTGTTTTATCTTTTCTGGCCAGTAACCCAAGATCTTTAGTTTAGCTGTGTAAAAGGTGATAATCAAGTATTTAGTTAATCAAAACAATTGAAAAATATAGGATTGCGTGGCTGGAAAAAGCTGACCTAGATAATTAAGATGTTGGTTAAAATGTTCAAAGAATTAAGTGTCTGTTGATACAATGCAAGGTAGCATTCTGATTATGTAGTTAATATGTTAAGTTAGGAGTTGGTAGGAAGTCTCTGGTTTGCACCTTGGACATTGTTAATATTTCATAGGTCAAGTGTTTTGTTGGTCCATCATGCTTCGCATATTTCTTAGCTTTTGAGATTGTTTTGCTTCTCAATGATGGAGGCTACTGAAATGTTGTTGCTATAATTTTAGAATATCATTGATAATCCATAATGGATTAGAGTTTGATAAGCCATAACGGCAAATATAAAATGAAGAAATGATAGAAAGATGAGAGAGTATCTTTGATTAGCTCGTGTACCTTGCCTAGGCTCGTCTTGGACGTATTAAAGATGTTTTTGCAGGTTTTGCACAAGTCAGGGCACAATAAACATTACATTCTGCTTGAATCTAATGGGTCCAAGTGTGTTGACATTGAACTTGAATTTTAAGGACAGTTGGAGGTTCATTAATCAAGAGATAGAATGACCAGAGTCCAGAGGAATGTTTTCCATCTATGATGAAACTTCCCACAGGAAATGGAGGGGGCAATATGCTATGAAATGTTGGATGATCCTTGGAACATGGAAATATTCCACAACTTTTCTTCATAAAGATTATATACTACTACGGAGCATATAATGCATCTTCACTTGTGAATTTGTTGACTAATGACCAGGTACATTTTGACCTTTCAGGTTTCTAGATCTATTGGTGATGTCTATTTGAAGAAGGCTGAGTTCAACAGGGAGCCCTTATATACCAAGTTCCGACTACGTGAACCTTTCAAAAAGCCAATATTAAGTGCAGAACCATCAATTTCAGTGCACCAGCTCCAGCCACATGATCAATTTATTATATTTGCATCTGATGGCCTTTGGGAGCACCTTAGCAATCAAGAAGCAGTGGATATAGTACAACATCATCCACGCAGTGTAAGTTATACTTGTTTCAGTGCTACATGGCATTTATTTTGTGAAGATTTTTTTTTCTTATTTCTAAAGCTTGATCAGGGTAGGAAGTATATAAGCTAATTCTAAACTTGTGGCCACTTGATGTTGGAATTATGAATGCTTAAATGCTGTTTATCATTGTTGATCAATGAATTTCCATCTGGTACAATTTGCAGCATAATTTATCTATCATCATCATTCTCCTTACAGCATGAAGGTTAAAGCTTTCTATTTTTGGCTAACAATTATGTAGACAATCTTTTCAGTTAGAGTTTTTCAGCCAAACAAGTTTGGGGTTGTGTTTCTATGCAGTGTATTTAGCATCTTCTCTTTTTTTTCCGGTATTCATCTTGTTTTACCACTGTTTTTCCCCAACGAGAGAGAGAGAGAGAGAGAGAGAGAGAGAGAGAACTTGAGGTTTGTCCTGTTATCCATTCGGTTTATTTTTGGCTTATTTATCATCTTCACACTCGTCACAGAATTTCAACATGGTCATTGAACTTTAGTTCGCATCAAGATAGTCACTTAGATTTTGTTTGATTAAGATCCTTATTGCTGGAGATTCTTAGAGTTTTACCCATATTTTTCACATGATAACCATGTAATTTGAATTTTGTTATGTCAGTAAAATAGTCTATAGGACTTCATGACTTGGCACAAAAAAAAAAAAAATAGGGTAAGTTTCTTAAACAAGTTGGCTGCACAACCAAATTGAAACAAAATCAAAGTTGAATGATTTTACTGATACAAACTGAAATTCAGTGGCTGTACTGAAATTTATTGACCTCAGTTAAATTCAGCTTATTTGGTACTTTTTCCTCCATAGAAATTCAGCACTTTGGTCCTTGTATTTTGTAAGTCTTTATTTTGGCTGTTTTGCCATTCAAAATGTTGTCTGTTGGACCCATTTTCCACTAATAGCTGACTAAATTATTGACCAAAATATTGATTTTTTTTTTTTTAAAAAAAAGAAAGAATGCATCTTTTGTTATTAATGCTTAAACAAGGTCTTACTGTTGAAAGAGCTTACATAATAGCCTTAATTCAGTTCAAAAGTTTTGGGTACACTATTGCTTTTAGCATGCACTTCAACATTTACATTCTATATCTACCTTTTAATAGAAAAAAAAAAGAGTAATATCGTTTACTTGTTTGTCCTAACCTTCATTTCAGGGAAGTGCTAGGAGACTGGTAAAAGCTGCCTTGCAAGAGGCAGCGAAGAAGAGAGAAATGAGGTATTCGGACTTGAAGAAGATTGATCGTGGTGTTCGACGGCATTTCCATGATGATATCACTGTGATAGTCCTGTTTCTCGACTCAAATCTTGTATCAAGGGCTAGTTCAGTCAAGTGGTCTAATATATCTGTGAGAGGGGGTGGAATCAGCATACCCTCAAACACACTGGCTCCTTGTACTACGCCAACAGAAGCTGGCAGTACCTGATGAAAGCTTGTATCTCCTATTTTTGTCTCTTGTATTATTCTCCTGTGAATACCAGGTAGCTTCCAGAAGAGAAAGAGGAGCCACCCTTCAATTCTTTGATGTACACTGTAACTTTTAACTGGGAACTGATACTTGCATTTAGCTTCTGTTGCCAAAAAACAAACTAGAACCAGAGAAGTACAAGGTGACAATTATTATAGTTATTTGGGAAGTTTTCTACCCTCTTCTTTTTCTTTAATTTTTCTTCCTTTGTTGGTGTTCTTGGTTTTAGCAAATTGTACAATCTACAGTCTGTTGAACTAAGTTCCAATCCCGTTATTCCCTGTTTCATTTATCACAAGTGAATATACCTGTTGGTGATACCAAGTAGAAAAGTTTCTTCTGTAGTTCTATGGGGTAGATTCTGGCAAGACATGGTAAATTGGAAGCTGATCTATTTAGCCAAATATTGTAGACAGGCAGTTAATATTATTCTAGTGGAAAAATGCATTAATTTGACTCGTTGCAACAAAAAGTCTTTAACTTTTACTGGCAGGTTTGTTCCCTCTCTGTTCCTTTTCACCCACTGTTGTTATGGTTATTTTGCTTTTCGGTAAATTGAGGCGGGAATTCAACCATTAGCCTAAATTATCTATTTGTGATGGGCTGGTTGAATGGATAGGTCTCAAGTAGCTTGTCAACTTTGAACATTTGACTACTTTTTTCACCCTCTCTATTGGATTTTTTGTTTGTAACTTTTGTTTTCTTGGGTGGTGGACCTGTTACTGCTCTTAAACACGTGTTGGTCTTACAAAGAGCTATGTTGGTTGATGGAAATTCTGGATGCAATAAGCTTAGTGTCTCACGTACGCTCACTCTCTCTCTCTCTCTCTCTCTACTTCTATTGCCTATCAATTATTCTAAGGTGTTAAAAGAGGTTTTAGCAAATTGTAGAAGATAGATAGTACACATTCCTTAGAAAATGTTTGGTTTGACAATTGATTTGTCCTTAACAACTATGTTAGAAGTGTCAGTTTGGTAAGAATTTATTAAGTAATTGATCTAATTCTATTATCTGCAGTTTCAAATTTTTCATATCAATCGCTAGACCAAGTAACACTATTTTTATTTTCCACCACTGAATTTTTATAGGATCCTGGCCTCCACCCTCTCCGTCAATGCCGGATCCCCACTTGGAATAGGCGACTCAGTCGGATCGATCTGGGGTGAGGGTGATATCAGAAGTTTAGATCTAGCTGATGAATCCTCATGAGATAAGCAGTTGTTCGGAGTTCACACTTTTCTAGGGTGAGGATAATTCGTCCATTGCACTCAATGTGAGGTGTGGTATTCTAAGATATACGCTACTCTCCAATCTATTCAATGAGAGTACGGATAGCTCCTCTCTAATCTGTTTAACGAGAGTATGGATAATTATAAATAAATTCAAAATAAATACAAATAGTGAAATTAAAACTTGAAACAGATACAGGTAGAAGACTCTATTTGACTATAGATACTCACAAGTATTCCATCCATTTATTAGTATACATGTAATTTAAATATTTTAAAATATAGATATATCCTGCCCGTAGGTTCAACGCTCATGAATATAAATATTTTAATAAATATTTAAACCCTCGCGGAAGAAATAGATATAGAACAGGGGAGTTCAAAATGCATGGGAGTTAAAAAAATATATTGGTTCTTAAATTATAATTATTATAGTCAAATTAGCTCTCAGTTCTACAATTTATAATTCTATTAATTTTTTAATTCTTTTAGAATATTGAACAATAAAAACAAATATAATTTAATACAGCTTTTGCTAATAATTAAAAAAAAATATAAGAAGAATGCCAAAAAGCCCAAATCTGTCCAAGTTAGTAGAGAACAAATGCAAAAGGAGTAGTAGTTAAACTGTCGCGAACATACTCTCGCTACTGCACCATAGATGTTCAAGTTCCGCGGAGTTGGAGGCCACTGAATCCGAATCCCCACAGTCAGTCATTTCTTTGTTTATTGGAGCAGTGGTGACATTGAGAATGGTGCCTTTTGTCTAGTCTAGGGTTTAACCAAACATTAGTTAGAGATTAGACAAAAAAAAAAATTAGAATTCGTTGAAGAATATATACATATATAATAGGGAGAATATGCTCCGGGCGACACTGACTATTCATTATTCAAATAAAAAAGAACTCGTAAATCCATTCTTCCTCTCCTTTCAATATTTTTAATAATATTATATTTCAATGTTCAATTTGAACTGATACCATCACTGTATACTACTTATATGAACTATTTTTGTTTTTCGAATTTTCTAAAACCGCTTCAGGCAAATTCTAGCTATTGAAAAGTTACTCAGATTACAAATTTATTAATATTTTGTAATAGTTCTTACTAAATTATAAGAGTGGCTGTTTTTTTTTTCTTTTTATAAAGTGTTCGGATTACAAAATAATAACGTTGAATATTTCGCTAATAATTCATGAAAATCGGCTATTTCTTTTATAAAATTACTAGATCGCAAAAGTAATAGCTTCGGTTATTAATATTTTGTAATATTTTTTTGGTATTTATAAAAAATGACTTTTATTTAAGTTGCCAGATTACAAAATAATAGTTCCGGTTATAAATATTTGTAATATACTCAAATGTTTCATAAAAATAGATGGTTTTTGTAAAAATTGGCAGTTTATAAAATAATGGTGTCGATTGCCAACACTATGTAATATTTTTAAATATTTTGTAAAGATGGTTGTTCTTTTATAAGGATAATGGTTCTTGACTCAAGTTGATCCAGAATCATTAAAAAGTAAATGTCCAATTTATCCTTATAGAGTCACGTAAAATGTTATTTATGTCTTCACTCAAAATTGACAGAATTTAGAGGGATTTTAAATTTGAATTTGAAATTTATATCTCTCTTCGTTAAATAGCCTTAGACAAAGTAGTAAATGAGTTATATTTTCCAATACCAACATTAATTATTTTCCTTTTATTTTTTTAGTTATATTACATCTAAAAAAAATCCAATATTTCATTAATTATATATATTGCATTTTTAAACGCTCACCAATGTCCACACATATATATTGCTGGCCCATAGATTGCTATCCATATATTTTTCAATTTCGTTAAATCAAAAAATAAAAAAAGGTAAAAAATATAAAAATGATACAAAGAGGAATTGACCCTAAGGTTATTTGTCTATAGCCAAGTCGAGCATCATACACTTGTGTCATCCAATCTAAGAGCTCTTGTCAATTCATTTAGACCAAAACAGCTAATATATAGCTCTTTCTATCTGCATTTATGAATCCTTATTGAAATCTAAAAAAATATAATGTGGAAGACGGATGACACCATTTTGTGTATATAAATCATTTAAAATATTTTAGTGTTGAATTACGCTGTTAAATTATCTGTCTCTTCAACAGATTTTAGACACAAGTCAATTACAATCTTCCATTAATCTAGTTAAGTGGTCAATACGAGTTAAGTTTGATAAATATATATTTGATACACTCAAATCAACAGTTTTGTTAAATTTAAAAATGAAAAATAAAAAGTGACACATGAAAGAATTAATTTTATAACTAATCTTTATAACTAAGTCAGGCAACTCGTGCCTGTGCCATCCGAACTAAAAGTCGTCAACCATTTATTTTGAACAAAATAGCTAATATATAGCGTTCACTGTGTGTATGGATGAACCTTAATTGGAACTTAAAAAAATATAATATGAAAGGGAGATGACACCATTATTTGTATCTAAATCATTTAAAATATTTTAATATTGAGTTATACTGCTAAATCATTTGTCCCTTTAATAAATTTTAAATACAAATCAATTATACTCTTTTATCAATCGAGTTAGTTGTCAATACAAGTTAAGTTCGATAAATATGCATTCACGTATTTTGATCCACTCGAATCAACAATTTCGAGTTAGGTGGTCAATACAAGTTAATTTGTCGTTTCAATCCAACGTGCAGATGACTAGAATAGCTAATGTTATCTAGGTTACTAGAACACGAATCACAAATTTGTCACAAATTTGTGATTCGTGTAAAAAAAACAAGTTAAGTTTGATAAATATTCATTCACCCAACTTGATCCACTCAAATCAACAATTTCGTTAAATTAAAAAATAAAGTGAAAAATAAAAAATAAATTACACTTGTAGAAATTGATCATAAGACCAATAACTATAATGAGCTGTACTTACCCTATCTAAGCTAAACACCTCATCCATTTATTTTAACCAAAATAGATAATATATAGTGTTTTCTGTGTATTAATACAACCATTCTAGCATAAACGGACCTATATATATTTTTAGGCCTAATAAAATCACATGCATCCTATAAATGATGTTGATTTACTATAGGGAACAATGTAGTTGTCAATTATTGGTTTTGACAAAAATATTTAATACATTAATAATGAGCCATTATCACTAACTTTTTTTCCTATAACATAAGTAATTATGACTTAATTTCCCTCCAAAACTCATCAATTTTTCCTTCAATTTATCCCTCCGAAACCACTAAAGATTATAAGTGTCTTTTTCTATGCAATGATTCAGGGTTTTTGTGAGCCATTTAGTACTATTCCTTTTATAAAAGGTGATTTTTTTTTATACGGGATAAAAGGTGGTTGTTATTTATAAAATTGCGGAATAATCTAATAGCTCCAGCTATTAATATTTTGTACTACCTCCATTCTGTTAAGATGGGAAAACTTTCATTTTTAGGTGTTCTATTTAGATAAAGAATTTTAACTTATTTGGTAATTTGGAAAGCTAACCGAAATGAATAGGCCAAATTACTCTTGTTTTGTTTTTCATTTCAGGTCTGAGTGTGGAAGAATATCTAGGTAGTGATAAATAAGAAATTATATACTCATTTAATGCATTTAAAATACCAAAAGAACCAATTGGAATGCAAAGATTGTTACGTTATTAGAACATGCACAACTTAAAATGCGGACCAATTTAAGTCTAGTAGGGTTTTCATATGACAAAATTATTTTGAGGTCCATTTTTTAACAAAGATTTCCACATGTTAAGAACTTCTCATTCATTAATAGTACACTACTCGTAAAATCATGAGAAAATAAAAGTAATTAAGTACTAAGAAAGAATTGTGAACATATTTTAATACTGAATTACAAATGTGAAACTAACTATGAAAATATATTAATGATGACCGTATGCATAAACTCGAAAACTGAGACACAAATAATAAAATTGTGAACATATAACCTAGAACTAGGACAATAATCATCAATCTATAAACATATTTGCAAGAGGATGTTGTACTGTTGCTCCTGCTTCCTTTACAATGCCAGTGTCTATCTCAATCATAGTAGGCAACCTGTCATTCCTAATTAAGCTGTTCTTCGACATGTGTTTGATTTTATAATTGTTGTCACATTGACACCCTAAGATCTCCACCATACAAGTCCATAAAATTGGAAAAACCTTATTCATTTCAAGTAGATGGAAAATATCATAAGTTTTTGTGACTACATATGGTAATTGGTCAATGGTTGTAGGAGCCTCCTTGTGTTTTACTGAGTCAATAGCTCAAAAAAAAAAAACAAGATCCAGGACATTTAAATCAGTGCTATGATTTACAAAGTAAATTTATGTTTAAATCTAATTGAAATGTTGCATGTGCAAATTCAGCATATGTCATTTCTATATGTGGCTTGACATTGTTTTGTTGGATCAAATGATGTTTGAAGCCATTTGTGGCCACTCTTCTTTAATTGCATGCAGCATCTTGCCAATTAAGATGTCTCTGATTTTATCTTTAGTGATTGATGTGATTGGCTTTGTTTTCACTATTCTTGCTACCCGATTTTTGTTATTCCTTATAGCTAGCTCTTTATTAACAAAAGGCTAAATCCTAATTTTACTATCGAAAATGAATTGTCCATTTGTGTCAAACCTAGGTCTAGCAATTGCTGCTAGAAACATAATTTTAAGAATGAAACGCTTGCTTTTGCATTTGTGCGAAGGCTCATCCTCATCGTTTGCAAAATAAAATTTTTGTGTTTCTTTGCACATATAAAATCATTTTTCATCGATGTGAATAACATTTTCCATGTTGAGGAATGAAATTGTATTGCTAATTGTACCTGCATCAAGCATCGAAAAGCAAAATTAAACTTTGTTGCTCCTGTTCTCATCCTTCAAAAGTGGCTTGATCGTGTAAGAGTGCTTAAATATTGCCCTTTTTTATGACTTTATGCACATATGACAGTGAATGGCCTAGTTCATGAGAAAGAGAACGAATGGTGGTTCTTCTTTTCAGAGGGAATTGCTTTATCCTTTTAAGAGGGATTTTAACTCATTTCTTACCTCTATTCCAAAGACGTTTCACTCCAACAGTATCTTCTGACTCATTTTTAGTATTGTGCTAAGTTTTGAAGAATGATTTCACAAAAATAGAAAATGTATTTGCAACTTATTCAATACTATGTACATATTTCATACCCTTTTCTATGTCAACAAATAATATTCTATGAGCATAATTTTTTACTTCTTGAGAAATATTTTTTCATTTGTTTTATCTTCTTGTCATTTATAAAACACTATCCGATAGTTGTACGGTCGGATTATTTGCAAAATCGTGTTCTTCAGTGGAACAAAGTTAAAATCTATGAACAAGTTTCTGTTATGAGCACATCTTTAATTGCATGCGAGTTTGTTGGGACCAACTTAAGATTAAACTGATTTGGTGGGTTTATATTAAATTTCTAGATGGCTTTGTTTCACTTGTAAGATATTGTCCATGTATATAAGGCAAGTTTGTGAAATTTGAAGAGACTCTTCATTCTTCTAAAAAAAAAAAGCAAAAATTTACTCCAAACACAAAAGAATTGTGCACAAATTTTCATTGGCCACTTCAAATTAGTTTTCGAGCCAAATTTAAATTTCAAAATTTTTTATTTTTTCGGTCAAATCTATTTTCAATCACTTTGACTTTTTATTTTCTGTTTTGCTTTGCTTAATTACTGCTTATAACTAAATGAAACCTTTAATTCCATGCACCAAAATTCTCTCTCCTACATGTGTGTGGCTTTGCATAAAAAGTGGAAAGGGATTTAATGCTGATTTGGGTGTAAATAAAGAAAGAAATAGGCAAAAATTAGAATTAAATTAATTTTTAATCTAGAAAAATTAGTTTTATCAATCTAAATATAACAGGAGTAATATTTTTTAGTATTTTGTATAAAATTGTTATTTTTTTTATAAAAGTCAATAGTTTACAAAATTACTGCTCCAATTGCGAATATTTGTAATATTTTTAAATGTTTTGTAAAAGACTACTATTTTTTATAAATATTGCTTGATTATGAAAGAATTTTCAAGTTGTCAATATTTTATAATATTTTATAACAGGCGGTTATTTTTTCATATAAAAGTTTATATATGTTTATCAATATATTATAAAAAATGAGTTATTTACACAATAAATTCTATTATTAATATTTTGTAATATTTTTAAATATTTTGTAATTAAACCTATTTTATAAAATATTGTTTACAAAATAATATAATTTATTCAAAAAAATTAATTATTTTGGTGGTTGTTAACTGTTTTAATAGTGAATAATATTTAGTTGTTTGAATAGTTTTTTATAAAATGGTAAAAATTAAATATTACATGAATTAATTAGAAGATACTCAAAAATTGTTGCCACGTATATCCAAATACCATTGGTTTGTAAAATTTTCAAATATTTTATAAAAAATAGTTAATTTTTTGTATAACTAAGTAAAACCAAGTAAAATTTACTTTGATATTGACTTTTCTTTTTCATTTATCTTGAATTAGAGTTCCATTTTCTTCTAAAAGGAAATCATTTTTACATTTTTATGAACTTATTATATTTTGAAGTACTTAAATTATACTTTTTACATAGGATCTAACCAAATTTTATGGATTAAAAATATACATTTTCCATTTAATCTAAGTAGGACTTAAGCCGGGATAGCTAGGTAACAGCTAGCCGAATTTAGCAGGAAGATATTAGTAGTAAGCTTACAACATCCCTGCTAGAGCGCAAGAAGACTAAGAGGCCTTGGTTATCTCAAGAAGCCGAACTGCTGACATGAGATGTTTATGCGGATCTAAGACGGGAGTGGTGACCCCTATTTCGCTTATTTCCACATAAACAGCTAAACTATAATCGACGGTGGCTCCATACGGTATGAATGGGTAGAAGAGAAGAACAAACACAAAACTGATTAAAAATCTCCAAGCTCTTACTTGATAGAAAATGGCCAATTGAATAATGAAAGTGACTAGCCCTCTTTCTTAGGCCAAGGAAGGAAAGCGCAATAGAACTAGTTAGCGTAGCGGGACATGACAACGGTTGGGGAGAGGGAAATGCTATCAGACATCAATCCAATGAACAGACAAAGCGGCCTGGCCGAAGGGTCAGGAAGAGAGAACGACTTTACTTTCTGAGTTAGAACATTAGGAGCCTTACACCCATATCAAAGAAAGCAGCCAAAATAGTAGAGAAGATCAGAGACGGGTTTAGCGAGAAAAAAAAGTCTTTAGCTCACACCCATCTTTGATGAAAGAAGCCAAAAAGCAAGTTTAGATAGAAAGAACCAAGTCTGGTCTATATTATATTGCTAGAGTTATCTTTACTTCACCCCCCCCCCCCCCCTTTCCACTCCTCTCGCTTGGTCTACAGACGCTTCGTAAGCTTTCTCATCTGCCTCGGATCCTTTTCCCAGCACCAAGCATCGTCCCTGAACATCAGTAGCGTCTAAGGCTCTGGTATGAAGTGGTTTGGAGAAACCTGCCTTCGTCGGGGATGCCCCTACATCAGATATTAACTCTTATAAATAGGATTCTTTGGATTCATTAAGTCATTCACAACAACGTATTTTTATTGTTTTTCTCTGTTCAATTTTTCCATAATTATCTATTAGATGGATACATAAACTCACCTATCAATTATGAAAAAAAGAAACCTTATAGCCTCTCTTACTTTCAAAATGAGGCCGCTTAGACTTTAATTTTGTAATATTTAATTATTTACAAACCTTGCTAAAATGAAAAATCTATGTAAACTACACATGAAATGGCATGGACACATCATATTCCAAGTGGCAATTAAGTTTGCCACGTATATACACTATCCAATTAAAATTGAAGGAAATAATTGATATTTTAATCAAACAAAACGTATACTACGTCGTTTCAGTTCTAACAAAACTAAAACTCTTCTTCTTCGTCTCTAGTTCCCATATCCAAAGCTGCTTTCATTTTTTTAAAATCATCTTTGCTGTGACTAATAAAACAAAGCAAACAAACAAAAGCAACTTCAAAAATAAAAAGTTTTAATGTTATATATTTTATGATTCACATTTACAATAATTATATTATAGAAAAAAGTTAAATAAAATTTTCATTTCTAGAAAAAATCAAACGCATCGCAGATTAAAGTCCAAAAGTCCAGAATTTGAATATACTCTATACTTAGAAAATAATAACATGTTGGATAAAGTAGAAAATCCAAAACCCCAATCGCCTATGGAAAAATACAAGCGATAGCATTCCAAATTCTCCAAATTTATGATTATGTCATACAGAAACAAAGCCATAGCATAAAGGTTATGCAAAAGATACCCAGAAAAAAAAAATTCTAATAATTTACCAATAAATAATAAAATAACCAGGAAAGGAAATAATATACTATCTCTCTATTTGGGCTTTTGCTGTGAATCATGAAATGGAAATTGAAAGAAAGAAAGAAAGAGAGAGAGAAAGAAAGAAAAAAGAATTCTATTAGCTATTAATAGTAAAGTTTTATGTCTGGTCTATGTATTTATCTATAATTCTTGATATTATTATTAATGAATTACATTTTCAAAAAAGGAAAATTTTAGGACATTTTTCGTTTTTAGAATACAACTTCTCCCTATCTATATAGAGAAAGTCAAAGTTTCTCTAAGAGAAAGTCAAAGTTTCTCTAGGATTAAGTAGGTGGTCTTTTTGTAGGTTTCTTTTTAATTTACTCCTACATAGATATTAAAGTGATCTACAATTTTCAATAAAAAATGATAAATGATGAGGGGAATGATGTTTTCCTTAAAAAGACGTTTATTTGTTTAGATTTGCAATAAAAAAAATGTGGCTATTTAATTGCAATTGCACACTAAAATTTCAATATGAAATTTCAAATGAAAAAATTAGAGTGAAAGTTCAAAGAAAGTTTGGAGCCAAAAATTTCAACCTCAAATTTTGTATTTTACATTCCCATATTTTCACCTAAAAAAAAAATTTGGAACCAAAACTTTCATTGGTTCAACATATATTGCTCAATATGTTAACTGGTTCTTAATTTATATTGCACACATTTTTAATATGTGTACTGTTATGTAAAAATGTCTATATATTTTTGTTGTACATGTGGATTAATTAAAGGGTAGAATTGTTTATCAAAATCAAATTGTAAGTACTCGCAACTATTTTTATGTGTCAATATTTTGTTATATAAGTTTGCAAACAACCTTGAAAATATAAGCATCAATCATTCACATTTTTCGGTTATTTTATTAATAGAAGTACAATATCCACTACTTAATATGTATACTGGTTATTAATTTTTGTTGCACACATTTTTAATATATGTGTACTGTCATGTAAAAATGTGCATATATTTTTATTGTACAGATAGACTAACTAGAAGGTAAAGTTGTCTATTAAAATCAAATTGCAAGTGTCCACAACTATTTTTTATATGTCAATACTTTGTTATATAAATTTGCAAATAACCTTGCAAATGTGAGCACTAATCATTTTCATTTTCTTATTATCTCATCAATAGAAGCAACAAAACATGATTAAGTTAATGGAAGAGCAAAAATATATTTTTTGTAATTTAAATCATTTTTAAAACATCATTAAACGATTGTATTAAAATTGTAAAAGGTACTAAACATCAACATAGTACATTTAAACACAATTAGTGCTTTTATGGAATAGTCTATAAAATATAAATCAACACAAATAAACTCTTAGAATTAAGTAGAAGATACAACTTAAATTGAGAAAAAGACATCACATTTTTACTGCTTTGATTGTCAAAATCTCAGCATCAAAGGAACATTACTTTTTTCATAGTTTAGAGACTGTGTTTCATCAGAATCAACTAAATGGATACAACTACTTTTATTTGGGCACAACTATATGAGAGTGATTCTCAAATGTTATTTTCGTTCGGAGAAGGAAATTGACTTCTCGTTTTCCCTCCTTTGCATTCTAGAAGATGTCCATGTCTATTCTTGTGCATTGCGCCTAAACTCGAGGATCTCTTTATACCATACCTCAGTGCACCCTGCCCTGCGCCTTTAACAACTACTAACAATAAGTATAAATAAGGTGTAAAATGAAAATGTCCCGAACATGAACTTCCTTTTCCATACCAAAACCCACAGCATTGCAATGATAAAATCCAAGCAAGAGTCTAAAGGCTTACTTACTTGTACATAGATATAGAGATAGATGGGGTGTATCCAAATCCTGCAGTACAACATCTAAGGATAGATTCGTCTACAACAGTAAAGACAGGAACAGTTTTGACCTGTGGCTTTCTAATCCACAATTAAGCCTCTAACTAATAACTATAACCAACAACAACATGTTAAAGAACCCAATTATGTTGTCGTAATTAGAGGTTTAAACTTAAATAATAATAATAAATAAATTTGTAAAACAGAACGCTAGAAAGAAACAGGACAAACATCTCTCTCTCTCTCTCTCTCGTCAGTGCAGTGGTCACCATCCCTTTTACCAGTAAATTACTGTGTTTGACTCCTCTTTTTACTCAGTAGTTTGTCCCAAGCGTCTCTATTCCTTTCACTTGGAAAAATTTATTTTGTCATTAAAAGATTGTTAGTGTATTATTAGTGTTACACATGAATATGATTAGTGGATTAGGAAGTGCAACATCATCAATTTTAAAGTATAAAATTTATATTTATATAGACCACTAAACCCAAATTATAAAAACAAATAGTATTCCAAACAACTTAATTTTACTCAGTATAGTTGAATTATAATTTTTTATAAAATTTCAATTATAAAAATTTTAAAATAGCTAAATTATTTTTTTGAAATACATTAAATTTTCAAAAAAATATATTTGGTCTTATTATTACTAATAGAGAGGTATTTGCTAGTTATTCGGCATTGCTAGTGCAATTGTTATACGCTAATTCACATTTGGGTACAGATTACCAAACACAAGAACAGAGCTTCTCTTTCTCTCTCTTTCTCGAGCCCCTACCTCTCCTTTACCACCTATATGGTCTTCTACACTGTCATCTACTTCCTCTCTTTCTCCATTTTGTTTCTTTACTAATCTCAAACCATTACTAGTTTATTAACAGAACTCTAAACCATTGCTCACTGCAGAGAGAAAAGCAAAAAAAGAAAACGAAAGCTCTTTTCTTTTTCTTTTCTTTTCCTTTAGAAGAACACTCTTTCTGCTACAGTATCTATTCTAGCACAACGGAACACCCTTCCCTCCCTTTATCTCTCTCTGCACATTCTTTTTTATTTTACTTCAATATATATACATAAAATATAAAATCGCCACCAAAACTGAAAAACCTCTTCTCCGTTCAACAAAGAAAAAATTTTTCCTCAAAAAATCTTACTGTCAATGCATTTTGGCTCTGCATTTCCCTCTTTCTAGCCAAGAAATGAAATGGGTTGTAACAGAACATCTCCAAGACCAGAGTCTGAATGTAAACTAGGCCTTCCTGTTTCTAAACATGAAATGGGTTTCTTCAAAACATTACAAAATCTCTGAAAAACACACAGTAAGACCCTGTATCAAACAGCTCCACCTCCTTTTTATACTAAAAGAATACAAGAATTTTTTAAGGAAACAATCTTTTTTCTCTAAAAGAAGCCGAAAGCCCTTCTCTAGTTTTAACAAACAGTGAAAACAATAATGGGATGTGTTGCTTCAAAGCTTGAAGAAGAAGAAGTTGTTTGTATTTGTAGAGAGAGAAAACGTTTACTAAAGCAAGCTGTGGAGAGAAGATATGAACTAGCAGAAGCACATTGTAGATATTATCAATCTCTTTATGCAGTTTCAGCTGCTATAAAGCTTTTTGTAGCTCGCCATTCTTCACCAACTTCACCATTTCTTATTACTTTTCCCCCTCGTTGCCCTTCTCCACCTTCTACTGACCAAAATATTATTACAAACCCTATTTTTCTTCAACAAGAGCCATCAGAGACCAAGACCCATGAAGCTATTGCCTGTGGCTCATTTGGGTCTTCAACAAGTTCAGATTCTAGTGAAGAAGAAATGGCTAAAGAAGAAGAAGAAGAAGAAAGGGAAGAAATGGGTAAAGGACATCTTGGATACTTTTATATGCAAATGCAACCACCACAGACAGATTTTGGTTGGGATTTTTTTAATCCATTTGATACAATGAGAGTACCAGAAATTGTAAGTGGGTATAGGAGAAGTTCTGATGATGATTTAAGGGTTGTAAGGGAAGAGGAGGGGATTCCAGAGCTAGAAGAAGAAGAAGAAAAGGAGGAAAAACCAGTTGTTTTTGAAGACAAAGAGAAAGGAGAGGTTTTAGAAAGTGAAAATGATGTTGATATGGTTAAGGTGGTGGAAGAAGGTGTTAATGGAAGCCAAGGAACGCAAAAAGGGCTTACTGTTATTGATGCACCAGGAAAAGGTAGAGAACTGTTAGAGGCATTGAAGGATATTGAAGACCATTTTATTAGGGCTTATGATTCTGGTAAGGATCTTTCAAGAATGCTTGAGGCTAATAGAGTTTATTTGCAGTCTGGATTGGAGGAAATAAAAGGTGGGTGTATCTGATTTTGCTTTTTTTTTTTTTTTAATTTGTTTCTTGTGAATAAATAATGTCATTTTATAGATTATAATCAGTTTTTGCTTGAGTCCATATTTTCAGTTTGTAAAATAGTATTCGAAGTAATGTGCTATTATATGTTTACACGTAGTTTCTGGTCATTCTTTTTTTTTGTATTTTCCACCTTTTTATTGCTCCTCTGTTCTATTTTCCCCTTTTTATCCATTTTCAATTTCTTTCCTTTTTCAGTAAAAAATAAAACCAAAACCGTAACTTTCCTAGTTAGTCAATGTAATGATACAGTTGAAAGTCTGCAACATAATTTCGAATGCAAGCTGTTCGATAAGATTTACAAGATAAGAGATTTGTTCCATTTCATTTCTTCAAACTGGTTGAAGAAACTATAATTTCCATCTTTAAATGATGATGCCTTGTTTAAATTGTGGTCTAGATTTTTTTTCTTTGTATGCCCATTTCCATATGGCTTTTTATGTTAATTACTGAATCTTGTTTACATCTATTCAGAAAGTAAGAGTGGTCTGTTACTTATTTCATGAAATGAACCTTCTTCCTCCCATGCCTTTACATTGTTCATTTGTTTATACTGTTTAAGTCACCAAACTCCATTTGTTTTACTTTCTGGAACTATTTAATTTGGCATGTTAAGATATCTCCCCGTCTTCTTTTGTCTCGAATTTCTGTGTCTTATTTTTCTGCCATTGCTTTTTCTTGTCCTTTATTTTCCATTACTGACTTTTGCCCTCCGAACATTTGAAAAGTAGTGGGCCTTCTCTTTCTTTCTTTCTTTCTTCCCTTTATGTAATCGTTGTAACAGGGGCATGTCTTCGTTTGTTGAAAAGATCTGCCTTAGCTAATTCTGTTGATTTTTTTTAAGGAATCGAATTTAATTTTCTGAAGTTTGAACCTCCTCTTTTTATTTAGTTAGAATAATATTTCCATCTTTTTCTAATTTTTTTTTCCAGTTAATTGTTTCTATATGAAGTTAAAGCTTGCGATCTTACAACCCTAAAGATGAGTCTTGTGCCACTCAGCCAAAGCTGACAGAGAGTTTGATTATATCGAATGGAATGCTGAATTGCTTATATTTTCTTTCACTTGTAATATGGTTTCTCTTTTCTTCCTTATTAAGGTGTATCTCATTGTTAATTGTGGCCTTTTAGCTTGTGCCATGCTTTTCTTTCTTGTATCCTTCCATTTCTTTTTCTTAGTATAATTTTGTGGGTCTTTATCCCCTGTTTTTTTACTAAAGGCTCTGAGATTCACTAGTGAATCTTGGCTTTTATAGTGTAAAGTTCATCTCTTGCCTTTTATTTTTAATTTCTGGTGCTTTATCTTCTTTTTCTGTGATGAATGTACTAGCATTTACGCTAAACTTTTGTTATCAAGCTCACAGAACTAACCTTCATCTGGGTTTAATGCAGAGAACTCAACAAAGCTCATCCAAGCTATTACATGGCATCGGTCAATTTCATCGAAGCCTTCATCGTGCAAGAGTCTTGTGGCATCTAGTTCCAAAGGTTCAACTTGGACAGAATATAAGAATGATCTGTTTGATGATTATGGAGGAATGGATTCAGGAAGCCATTCGCTAACACTCGGGAGGTTGTATGCTTGGGAAAAGAAGCTCTATGAAGAAGTCAAGGTAAATTAAACTCATTTCAAGTTATCTTCCTTATTTTCATAATTTATTTGTGTCAGACTACCTATGCAACTTTTGGATGATTAAAAATTCCAGAAGAAATCAAAGAATTTCTTAGGAATTATATATCATGCCTTTGGCATTTCAAAATTCTTTGCCAATGTGTACATGAATGAAGGCATTTACCAATTTGAAACTACATAAACATTTAACATGGAGAAGAAACTGTATCCTTGTAGAATAGTGCCTAGGTGCTCAACTCCAAATCTAATGCAAATTTTCTATGTTTGACTTGCATTTTCTTATGTATAAGCATCATCTTGATATTGATAGCATGCATCTCATTGTAATTTTTAGTTTATTACTTAAGCCTATACTTCAATTATTGTATGGTATTCAAATCTCCGAGAAATGGGATTTTATAAATCTTGATTGTTTAGTGTGCATGAGGCTCTTAACTTTTTCTGAGCAGCTGTCTGTTTCGGCAAACTTCAATGATCACAATGACAAAATGCATAGGAATTAAATTTGGTTGTCATTAGAATGTTCTTAAAAGTGGCTTCAATAAGTGAAAAAGACTTGTCAATGGGCTTAAAATCCAATTCAAGCTACTTCTTGTTTAAACAACTCCATTCTTGACTTAAAATTGCAAGTTGGTTGTCCTGAAAGCTTTCTTTAGTGGGAATATAGAAAGAAATCTTCTCCTTTCTCTTCCTTCTACTAGTCTGATTTTGTTTTCCTGTTCTATTTTCCACACCTCAGGCTGGAGATAGCACAAGGAAACTTTATGAAAGAAAATGTTCACGACTGAGAAACCATGATGTCCAAGGAGAAGATTATCTTGCCATGGACAAGACCAGAGCTGCAGTAAAAGATTTATATGCTACGATTTTGGTTGCAATTAGAAGTGCTGAGTCAATCTCAAAGAGAATTGAAAAACTTAGAGATGAAGAATTGCAGCCTCAAATAGTAGAACTCTTAAAAGGGTAAGTAACCAATTTACCTTTAGAAAGGAAAAGCAACTATGTTTCATTTTCCTTCTTAGCATTCCATTTCTTTTTGGTTCTCAATATGCAGCTTAACCCACACGTGGAAGATCATGTTGGAATCGCATGAAACCCAAAACAAGATTCTTTTTGAAGTTAAATCTTTTGCCTCTCCTGCACTTGGAAAGTTCTGCAATGACTCTCATAGGCTTGCAACACTTCAGCTTGAGGCAGAGATTAATAATTGGCGTGTGTGCTTTACCGAGTATGTTGCAGCACAAAAGGCATATGTCGAAGCTCTGCATGGTTGGTTAACTAAGTTCTTAGTACCTGAAGTTGAATTGTACTCCAGAGGCAGGAGTTCTGCAGCACCATATCGAGCTGCAGGTCCCCCATTGCTAGTGATTTGTCATAATTGGTTATCTTCAATGGAGAACTTACCACATAAGTCGGTATGTTTTGCATTGAAAAGCTTTTCAAAGGACGTGAGGGCCTTATGGGCGCAACAAGGAGAGGAACAGCAGCAGAAGCGGAAAGTTGACAATCTTGCCAAAGAACTTGACAGAAGGACTGTAACATTACAAAAAGCAGAGACCAGGTTTCTTGAATCCAAGCTTACAGAATACAAATCTGAACAGGATGTAGAAAACTGGGATTACCACTTGACAGAGAAGAAAGATCAGTTGGACATATTAAGGCAGAAGCTGGACATAGAAAAAGACAAACACCACAACTGCATGCAGGAAACACAGAGAATCACATTAAGTGGATTTCAGACAGGATTTTCAACAGTTTTTGAGTCCTTAACAGGTTTCTCCAAGGCTTCTATGAAAATGTACAACGATCTTGTGAATTGCAGTGAGAATCTTGGAAAACTAGATAGCCAATCATATATAGAGGGTGCTCAGCTTGAAGAAAATGGCGGCAGGTGACAGTTTAAAAAATGCTTGAAATGTGCTTCTGAGAATCTACTAGTGCTTGTGGATTGCTTGTATATTATGTCATGTCGAATCAGCAGCTCGCTGAGACAAGTTAATTTCTGCTTTTCCAGGTTTTCACAATTGATTAGTAAATTGTTGTATTGCCTACATTTTGGTTGCATATTTCCTTATTTCTTGCATCTTTTTGAAGGAAGTGCAAGAAATGCAAAGATGGGAAATTGAAGTAGGTACTCCTTGTAATCAGTCCTATTATAAAAAGGGCGCTGAAATAGAGGAGTTTAGTATCTAAATGGTGACAAAAGTGGTGCTCGTTATTTTGGGTTTATGTTCAAGTTCTATATGCATTTGCCCATACTACTTATAAGTCTGTATTTGGGCAAATTTAGTTATGAACATGGCGGAAACGAGACAAAATATTCATAAAAGGTAGTTTTAACTGTTTAAGATATTGAGCTGATGAGTGGTCAATGGTCTATCACCCTTTTCTCTTCTGAGCGGCTAAAACATGAGGAAGAGGAAGTATCCTGAAAAGACTTCTTTTGGGGTTTCCCAAGGATTCAATGACAAATTATTTATATTAATGAAGAAGGTTTCTTTTTCTTTTCTCGACAATTTATGTCATCTTAGCTGACATTCGTACAGAAAATAATGGTGAAAGAAGAAAACGAGTGAAGAAAATATTGGAGGAAAGTCATTTTATTAGTTTGGTATAAAGAGAAAAATATTGGAGGAAAGAAAAAGTTTACAAAATTTCTTTTGGACCAACCAAAATTCAATCTCTTCAAAATGGAGAGAAAATGAGACGTATAGGAGGGAACACGATGTTATGTATAAATAATTGCAATAACACCTATTCATATTATATTTTTATAAAGTATTTATGTATAAGGTTAAGATTGTAAAATTATAAATATTTGATAGTATAATTAATAGATCTTGCTAACATTCAACAATTTTGACAAATTTAAAAATAAATCTCTAGGTTGTTTCCAAAAAATAACTTAGATTTGTAAAATATTTTTCTTGAATATATTTTATAAATAACTCATTTCTATTGTTTGATTATAATATTAAAAATTAGTGAAAATTCATTAAAATTTATAACTTATAATATAAATTATTTAAAATTATAGAAATTTTAAATTTAAAGTATTTATTATTAATAAAAATGATAAATTATATTATTCACTAGCCACCAATGGTGAGAACTGTGATTGATATTAGTGATAAGTGATTAATGATTAATAATAATGACTATTTATAATTAATATACATCGATGTGCAAATAAATATTTTCCTCTTGAAAGTATTATTTTTTCAAATAACTTAATTTTTATGAAAAATATCTTCCTTCGACTATTTTCCTTTTTTTGAATATTAAACATTAAAAGTTTAAAAAATATTTTCTAGATAAATTATTTCAACCAGTAAATCAGATGAAAGAGAATGATTTAATGGTTGAAAATTGAGACAGGTGTGATAAAGCAATCGAAGAGAAATGATCTATCACATCAGTAAAACAGATAATGCAAATGATGAAACAGATTATAATGCCATGCCTCAAATTTAATGGACTTGATAGGTTGGCAGCAAATCCATCTGTCAAAAGTTGAGTTGGTAATTGTAAGTGAAGTGCCATAAAATGAATCACGTACCACTTTTCTTTTGTAACTCCATGCACATAATTTAGTTTGGACATAATCAGCTTTTTATGAGTTTCATTTAGTTCAAGCTGCTTTATGATTCACAGAAAAGGGAAAGGATATCAGATTCAGATGTATTGCACCAGAAAACGCTCCAAACTTTCATGTTCACAATCTTGTGTTCTCAAGTATATAGTTTCACAATTTAAAAGTAGCTTCCATGTTTTTTCCAATGTACATCAGGCAGATTTGTCGATACATGACTGAAAATACCCCTTCATACAGATAATACTTGCACGTGTTTATTGCAATTCTCTAGCAGATTTCAGATTAATTCAGTTTTTTTTTTTTTTGGTTACATTCTGTTTGTAGGTTTGTACAATGGCAATGATACACATCCTAATTAAAAAAAAGCTCAGGTATGATCATGCAGACGAATAATTACAGGTTTTAATTGTTACCAATTTCAATTTAATCCTACCTTAGGTAAAGCGAAATCAATAATTGAGAAAAAAGAATGAATTCACTGACTACAGCAGCAGGGGAGTGTAAGCCAAGAAATGGGACAATGTCCACCTGCAACCAACTCTCAACAGCTGAACCCACCACAGCGCCAGCAACAAGCCCTCCTAAAGTTATTACAGTCGCCTTACCTGCAGTATGTTACAGTAAACTACATTAGATGCTTTCCAATGTCTGATTCGCTGAATTTCTGAAGAAATTGGAATTTACTCAATATGCAAGCAGACTAGTCTAAGTCTTCGCATTCTTCTTATCCGTTTTCATATAATTGTCAATCATTGAAACAAGTGTTAATATTTTTCACAAGAGACCCACTGCTTTGCTGAAGATCTGTTCATCAGCTAGGTCTACGCTTCGGAATGTTGATATTTTGCAAAGCCCTGGTTCCACTTGACACACTTTCCCATGGCCCAGCCCTAAACAGGTGTATGGTGAATACCAATTCTGATTAACTATTTAAGTTTTTTAAAGAGCAAGAAGAAGAAGAAATAAATGCGGAGTCTGACTTTATACAGTCATAACCCACTTTAGGTTTCAACTTCCATATGTCAATCTCATATGTTGATCTTCCTTATATGGCAATACCATTTTGCTTACTTTCCCTTCCTTAATGAATATATCAGCAGAAGAAGGTCATCAAAATCAGGGAAAGAAGTGACACTTGATAGGCAGTATAACCTTAACAGGTACAACCAGATATAGCAGGGTACTCTGAATAATATCAGAACAACATCTGAAACCACCACAGCCAAAAGCTTAGGCTATAGCAACAGGCAAAAGCAGGAAGTAAGCTATTCAGTTTTCACTAAAGATGGACTTAGAGTCGACATTTGCATCATGCGTTGGTTTCATCAGGACTGTTTTTGCCACTTGTTTTAATCTATAACTGGGGGATAAGCATCCTTCTCTGTTCTATATCTCTTATATGTCTAACGGTTATGAAGTTGACATAATCAATCAATTGTAAAATTTCTATCATTCAGAACTATGTAACTTTTAATGACTCTTCCAACTTTAAGAAGTGCAGGAAATGTTAAAATTTCTGCAAGAAACCCTCTAAACTATTCATTAAAAACCATATAGAAAGATAGCATTACCTAACTTCACATTCTTTTTGGTCATGAAGTACAAGGAAGCTCCAAAACTTGTGGCTAAGATCAACCCAGGAACATCAGCCCCACCATAAGGTGCCACAGATGATGTAGAAGCTCCATTAACATAGGTTAAAACCATCATAGCTCCATAAACTCCCGCTTGTATTCCCAGATCACCAGTTGATGGTGTTTCCACTGAAATGGGTGTATTTTTCATAGTTGCCTGCAGCCACTGAGGTAACGATCCCATCCCTGGGCCATTTATTGGTTTAACATCAGCATAGCGGATGGCACTATTAACAACTTTTCCAGCTCTACGTTGAGTTAAGCTTCGCATAAGCAACATATCATACGCAGCCTCAACCTAAAATACAAGCAACTATATAGATTAGAAAAACAATCATTAAAAAAACATTATTATCACACTACTTGTTAATATCAACAGCGAAACTTTTTCTGAACACAACATAGGCTCATGATTATAAATAAAGAGTTAATTTGAGAAAATTGCGGTGAAGCTAATGAAACCATCCCTACAAGTTACAATTTAAATCAATACTACTTATAGCTTCAAGCAGAATTATAATTCAATGGGTCTAAATATAAGCAAAAGCATCTCATGAAAAAATACAAAAAATGTAAAATTTTCTTTTGCCTTACTGAAATTTTGAATAATAATTCATAAACAACATAAGGAGTTACTGAACCTTAAAACATTCAACAAGCTTCAAATAATGGTTGAAACAGGACGTCATAATTGAAGCTTAGCATACAACACATACAAAGGGTGCCAAATTACAAACCACATATTTTAAAGATCCATTCAAGAAGATTAAATTGAATCTAATGGAGGAACTGGTATGTTATAGCTAGTTGTTAAAGCTGGCATTTCAATTTTCCACTATTGCATTTCTCGTAATGATGGGTACATAGTTGTGAAAATCGCACCTTAGGTGCACCTGACCGAAGACGCAGGTCCTGGAGCCTCAGGAGCAAGGCGCAAAAGTGCACCTTTTGTGTTTTCATGCCAGAAACAGATGTTACGGTTTTTTTTTCCCCAAATATGCGGTCCAACAGTGTTTATATAGGCTCCGACAAATAACTTAAAAAAAAGAAAACTCTTAAAGGAATAGAAGATATTGGTTGATTAGAACTGCAGAAGGGAACCACCTCAATTTGGCTATGCATGTTAACATTTCCCTTAATTTTTTTCTCAATTTCCCTCTCTATCTCTATTTGATTCTATTCCATTCTCTCTTAAGTCTAATAACTTCAATTACAAGCTGTTATGCTGCCAAATCCTTCGCCGATTTATGCTGCTGAAATTATAGGACAAATGGTCATTATTTTTAATTTAAAGCTTTTGAAATTATGATTTATATATTAAGTTATTAAGTTAATTAGTTTAGGGCTGCTGAAATTATTATTTATATATCAAGTTATTACATTAATTAGTTTAGGGCTGCTGAAAATAATTATGATTTATATATTAAGTTAATTATTTTAGTACTGCTGAAATTATGATTGATAAACACATTAAGTTATTCAGACCTGTAAGTTGATATATGTAAACACATTAAGTCAGCAACTTGCATGGAGATTTTGATCAATTGGAAGCTGCAAGTAAAAAAGTTTTTCTATATAAATATTATGACATTCACTTAGTCATTTTTTATAAAAATTGCATACTTATTCATTTATTTATTCAAGAAACTCAATTGCACTTAGTTCATTTGTCAACTATAGTTAGATACACTACTTCTTTACTTGAAGATAAGCTATATGCTTGTAAAAGTTTTAAAATGCAATGCCTGAACTTTAAATGTTTGCGATTTAGCATGAAGCAGGACTAGGATGCATTTAGAACGAATGTCGAATCATAATTCTTAACATCTTCTTATGCATAGCCTTTCAACTATATTTAGATGTTCTGAGTATTAGATATTATCAAGATGAATTTTTTGTTCAGTTTTTGAATTATTTTGTATACATCTATATATATATTGCACCTCACCTCGCTTAGGAGCGCCTTAGCCTAACAACTATGACAGGAACAGCACTGCCAAGTCCTAAAACTTAACTATCTAATATAAAACTTGAGAAAATACGGTTATTTCACATCACTAAACCAACTTAACAACTTATGTTAGCTTTACAATAAATCCATGGTTAAAACAAACGCAACATAAAATTCAATTGATTAACTACTAAAAAACGATATTGAATTTTACAATCATAATAAGATTATTCCATTCAAATTTCACAGCTTTGTAAGCTAAACATTCAATTCCTCAATCCAATTGTAATAATTAAAGAATAATCTCGAAAAGTTCAAACTTAAATCCAACAAATAAAATTGAAGCCAGAACGTCAAAATCAGCTGAATTAAACATCAAAATAGCCTAAAAGCAGCTTAATTCATAAATTCACTAAAATAACCTGAGCAATCGCATCCTGGTCATCCTTGCAAGTCGCAAGAATGGACTTTTTGGCGCGAAGTATATCATCAAACGAAGCGTTTTCGGAGACGCCAAGAAGTTTGAGTGCGTTCTCCACCGACATCTCAAACGGCGCCGAATCATCGGCTCGGGAACCGGCTCGCGCACTCCCCACGAAGGAGCGCCGGAGAGGCACGATTGTGACTCTCCAGGGATCGTTCTTTAAGGACTTTATTTGAGAAGTAGTTGCGGCGGAGCTAGGTGGTCGAGGGAAAGGCGAACCGGAAGAGAGACGGTTGGGCCGGACGGAGAGTGTGGCCGCAGCCATTTTTGTGGACAAAAATGTAAGGGACTGGTTATTGTGCTCGTAATAGAGTGACTGTTACTGGACGAATGAGTAAGCAGCTGTTTAACGGGATAGATATTTTTTTATTGAGGAAATGTTAAAGTGGCGACGCGGCATCATTACATGTTGAATGTGGATCGTTAGATGGTGCGATTAGAGGTCAACAACGTGTTTTTGTTTTCCTTTTAGTCTTCTTTGTCCTTTGAATATTATAAATACTCAATAATTGAGTCTCAATCATTACGTTTCAAACAAATTTGATTAACGAAGATAAATGACATTTATTTACATGTGTGCAACTTATAATTTATGAGAATATTAATTTGAACTAAAAAGGTAAATTTCTTTTTTCTCTCTGTAACATTGAGTTGGATTTATAAAAGGGATTTTTTTCTGATATTTAATAATGAAATAAAATTAATATTGCTGATAAAAAAGTAAAAATTCAAAAAATAGATTTGTTGAAATTTGAAGTCCTATTTTTTAAAACAAGAAAGTTTTTCTTTTTTATGAAATTGTCAATATTTCTTAAAAAAAAAAAAGAAGAAGCAAACATGTCTTGAGTCTATTCTAGTCTGGTTTGTTTGTTTTGTGCAATTGCGCCGTTACATGTTGTAGGCAATAGCGTGCACTGTAGAACCACTGGAAAAGACAAATTCTGATTAGATGTCAATTTTCGGTTCAACTGGTAATTACATGGTAATAAAAAAATAAATTTAAAATTATTATTAGTATTTGATAGTGTAAAAACCAATATAATAATTAATTTGCAGAAGAATTAACCAAATGAAGCATGTTTTCGCTTTCATTATGTATAGGAATATCCATTGGATCTTGAATCTGTCACAGTAAAGTTTGCATATATGAAGCTCGACACCGTTGAATATGGAGTCGTTGTAGTATAGTGGTGAGTATTCCCGCCTGTCACGCGGGTGACCCGGGTTCGATCCCCGGCAACGGCGATTTTTTTTTACCGTTTTACTAATTGATAAAATACAAGATGCAACAATAGTCGCTCTGTGGATGTCTCACGAGCAAGAGCGAGATTGCTCTATGCTTTACTCCGTCTGCTCCTCTTCCTTGTCCATGTTTCGCATATTTATAGATAATCATGTTTTTGATACTCCTTCACTGGGGCCTTCTTAGTCTTCTTTTGCATGATATATGTGGGGCTTGTTCTTTTCTTCTTATTTCAGAAAAAAATTATTATCAATTTATTTTAATAATATCGATCTATTGGTTTTTTTTATGTAATAGAATTTATTTTATCTATAATAAATTATGATTTTTTTATTAAATGCATTTATAACCATTTACCTACAAATAATTTACCAACATATTTAATTTTTTTAGTTTTATGTCCAAAACTTAAAGTTAATACTCTATTTCTAATTAAACTCAAATGCACAATCTATTTAAACGGAATAAAATAACAGATATAATAAAAAATAATAATCTATTTTATTATTAATTTCAATATAAAATTACAAATAGTATTTTTTGTAAAAGAAAATTTAAACAGAATAATTATTTAAATAATATCAATTATGCGAATGAAACATGAAATTTTAACTAGTACGTAGTCAGCCTATAAGATTTATATGTAACCTTGATAGCCTATTTCTTTTCCCGAAAATTTTGGACATAAAAACGAAAAAGGAAAACAAAATATCAAACAAATACGTGGGAATGAAGAATTTTACATTAGCCTAATATGTGGCAAGGACCATGTACACATCTTTCCTACTCGGCCATGTAGGAAATGAGCGTAGTGTTGTAGACAAGCAGTCAAGCACCGGCCATATAGAAGCAAAAAATCAAATATAAATCGTCATCAGCTTTCTTTATATAGCCAATTTGAGCAGCAGTTAAAAAAGAAGACCGTTAAAGAGAGGGAAAAGAGATGTTGGGTTGTTGGAAGTTCCCACTCACAATCCCGCCATCCCTTATAAACACAAGATATAGAAATGGGTTTTCTTGCAAAGCAGAAACCCCAAAAATCCATGCTAATACTGGAGACAGTAGCAGCAATGACAAGAACAATAAGAAAGTAGTCATCGTTGGCTCTGGTTGGGCTGGTCTTGGTGCAGCTAATCACCTTTGTAACCAGGTTACTGTTCTTTTGGGTGTAAAATCTTTTTGTTTTCTATGATGAATAAATTATTTGTAACTGAGGTCAAATTTTTAGTTTTTGATTGGGATATTTTTAGGGTTTTGATGTTACTGTTCTTGAAGATAGTAATGGTTTTGGCAGTCCAGATGATGTTGGTATCCAAGGTAAAATCTATATTGGTCTTAGAGAATAGCAGAGGATTTATTCCAAATTACTCTTTTTGATAGTTGAGTGTAATATTCTCTATTTATTTATTTATTTTTTGTAATTCAGGTTTTTGGAATCCCTACCAAAATATTTTTGGTCTTGTTAATGAACTGGGTATCACACCGTTCACTGACAAACTACAATCTGCACTTTATTCTACTGAGGGATTGGAGGTAATTAAATTTATTTTCAAATTAGAAAATATTCATAAAAATTGTTGGCTGACCAATTGGCTTTGGCTCATTAGTATTGGAGTAGTAGGGTCGTGAGTTTGCTAATTCGAACTGTAGTCCGAGTCAATTAACAAAAGAAAAAAAGTTGGTTGAACAACTTGTATAAAATTGTTTGATTAATTCCATTTCTAGTTGTGGAATAAAATGGGAAATTCAAAAGTAATGCTACTTCCCAATAGATTTTCTTTATTGTTATTATGTTTTTTGGTTTAATGATAAGGTGGTAGTATAGGCCAACTTTCATACACAGGATTTATTAAGATAAACAGATGCAATTGTTGTTCTGCAGGTTGAATTTCCAGTATTCCAAGATCAGCCTCAACTGCCTACACCCTTGGGAACCTTGTATTATACTCAGGTATGCCTTAAATTGTATCTTTAGGACTTGTAATTCTCAGTAGTAAAGATTTATAGGACTTGCAAATATAATCTCAACTATGTTATTATGTGCAGTTTGCAAGGCTTCCATTGGTGGATAGATTAACATCACTTCCTCTAATGGCTGCAGGTGCACTCTTTTATTTGATCATTTGTTTGAATTTAATGAATTAGTGTTTTTACTGGTTATAGGTGGTTGCAGTAAACTGACATTACTTAGTCAACTATGCATTGTTTGTCAAGTCTTTTAACAGAAACCCTATTGCTATAAAACCTCAACTATATCAAACTCATACTTATCCCCAAGGGACAACCTAGTGGTTAAGGCTTGACGCTTGAGATTTCCTTTGTAAGTTCTTACTTTTACATTTTGGGTGGGGCAGAGGGTTTTATAGGAAAGGAAAATTTGCCCTCTATTGTGTTATTCTTTTCAATTTTAAATGTAAGCCAAAAAAAAAACTAATATTCCAGGTCTCTACTACAAATTTGTTTTTCCGAGTAATAGATACTCGAGTAATGAGCAAACAAGTGAAATTTGATTGTAAAGTAGGGCAGTATTTCAAGTGTCCCTAAATTCTGGTTTCAGCATTTGCCTCTACTAGATCCGGATGATTAAAAAAATAATAATAAAGTAATTCGAGATTTGATGAAAATTTCCATACTTGTGTCATGCTGTTATCTTTTACAAATTGTATAGACTCAGTATCTGTCAAATGTTGCTTTTCTGAGAGTCAGTGCTGACTGTAATTTCTTGCTTGAGGCCATCAACAGCTATCCCTTTGAGGCATTTTATCGTTTATGATATTTTCATTCTAGATCTAGAATATCCATTTTGTCCCTTCTAACACAAGGTTGTCAATAGCTTATTGCTATTTCTAAATTGCATTTCCACAAACTTATAATATATGGCTCATTCACTTGTCAATAAAACAGAAATAGATATTGGTGTCCGAGTTATTTGTTTTATGGTTGATATAAAATCAGTATGTATGTTAAGAATAGTTTTGTATCCTTTTGTAATTTCTGCGAACTGATTGTCAATCTCTATCTTCTGTTTGTAGTAATTGACTTTGACAACACTGATATGGCTTGGAGAAAATATGATTCAAGTAAGATCTCTGCTGCAGTTGTGGATTTTCAGCGTTAGAAAATTACATTTTACCTTTACTTGACAGATGTCGTTGAAGTGTCTTATTTGGAGGTTTACTGATAGTTACTGCAAGGGAACTTTTCAAACAGTTTGGCTGCTCGAAAACACTTTACCAGAATGTTTTTGGTCCATTGCTTCAAATTGGTTTGTTTGCCCCAGCAGAACACTGTAGTGCAGCTGCAACACTTGGATTGCTGTACTATCTCTCACTTGCTCATCAGGTATAATACTTGGTTTCCTTTTGTTTTATAAAAACGAAAGTATATTATTGATGACTCTTGATAATTTTATATTTTGATGTCTCAATTTTATATTTCAGTGGTTATGATAGTGAAGTTGTACTCTTCCTTTTTGGAATATAATGATGAAAGCTAAGTTGACTGTTAAATCTCCAAATTTTCCAATTCTATGTCACCTGAATGAAATAAATTTTAAAAATCAGACCAGAATACTCATGCGGTTGCATTTCTATTTAAGTCAAGAATTTAAAATTCCCAAAAAAAAAAAAAAGGAAAAGAAGAATGAAGCAGTGAAAGCTTGCCTTCGTTTGGAATTTGATTAGGGAATATCTCTTTAGGAGGTTTTTATCGATTTTGAAACAAGAATTAACCTCTTTTTTATTTGGTATCACTGCTTGAGCTGGATATAATGAAACTTTCACATCCGGTTTTGAAGAGGGTGGACTTAGAAAAAAAAAATTCATTTTACTGGTATTTCTAACTTCTAATTGCTCTAGCTCATTTCGTACCTAAGAAGCTGATGTGTGAATAAGAATTAATTTTATTTCACCACCTAGCTACTTTAGGTTGGTTGTAGATCCTGGTAGGGAAATCATTGATACCTTTCCATGCATTGTATCTAGCATACTTTACTTTTCTAATCATTCAATAATTTCAACAAGCACATGTTCCACTTTCTATATGCCCCAAAATTCTGTCAAAAATTAATCCATGATTCTTTCATTGTAACAACCGTAATGGTAATCAAATCAATCCATGTAAAAACAAATTAAAACATAAATAAGAGAATCTACATAGTCAAGGGATGAAAGAACTCCATGTTTGGCTTTTCTTCTTTTTCTTCTTCTTTTATGAACTCTCAAGTGAGGCCAAATAAACTTATTAGTATCATATAACATTAGCTAAAGTTTTTGTCTCAATGTTTGCCTGGAGAACCATGAAAAACATCGGTGCAGGAATTTTGGGAACAGAAATACCAATCATTCTAGCTTTTTAGGATAATCCAATATGTATACTGGATTGGTGGACATTGATCTATTCAACTAATGAGTTTTTAATCTTCCATTTCTAGCTTTTAAATCTATTACATGACCCTTCTCCAACCATGCAAAAGCCTCTTAAAGCAGGGGGCCTTGTGTACTAAGGAGGCCTAGCTTTGAGTATTTCTTAGGATATGTGGTAGGAGGCCTGTATGCAAGTTATTTTTGTCGGGAAACCCATTTGTTAACAAATTATATAATATATTTAATTGATCAAATCTGAAATCTCTGCAGGATCTAGCTTACTTTATGAACACTGTATGCCTCTTCATCATTGCCAAGCATGTTTATAGAATATTATTTGTTTTACTTGATCAAACAGTCTACAAATGTTTCTTGTGGGTTATTGCAGAAAGATTTTGATATGGTATGGTGTCGTGGGACCATTAGAGAACAGATATTCAATCCATGGATGGATTTGCTAAGGACTAAAGGCTGTCAATTTCTTGACAGTGGAAACGTAATGGATTTCGTCCTTAATGAAGAAACAAGTTGCATGTCAGAAGTGGTCTGCAGCAATGGGACCTATAAAGGTGATGCAATTATTTTGGCTGCTGGAATCTCGGAGGTTCAAGAACTTGTCAAGAATAGGTTTGTTGTTCCAAAACCCATTTTAGTATCTTTTTCCTTTTTATATATTAATCTGGAACTTGTTCAGCTGTTGAGTTAAACAGAAGCTCTCTGTTACATATTGTGCGCTCAAAAAAGTTCAACACAGAATAGTTGATGAATAGTATAACAATATTAAATGCGGTTAATCTAAGCAAATTTGCAATTCTGTTTTATTAATGGAGTAGCATTCTCAGCTTTCACTGTATGAGCTGTCCTGTTTTAACTGGCAGTTGGTTTCTATGTAGTGCAGTGTTATTTACCCGGGAGGAGTTTCTGAAAGTTTTGAACCTAGCTGGCGTTGACGTACTTACTTGTAAACTGCAGCTTGACAGAAAGGTTGTTCAGGAACTTCTTTTTATTTGGCAGATATAGGAATAAAAGATAACTTAAAATATCATCAAAAGCTTACATTCCACATTCCAAGTTTCAATTTGCTTTTTCTTGGACTAATTATCAATTAAGTGAAGAGTTGTGTTCTACAGAAATTCTTTTCATCTAGCTAATGTATGGGTTCTACAAGCGTCAGCATGACAAATGCATAACTCGTGATTATTTTACTGATTTGTATAAATTTCCTATATTACCAGGTCAGCATTCCCCATGCAGCCAATGCTTGTTCTGCATTTGATAATTCATTTGGGTGGACGTTTTTCAACTTGAATGCAATTCATGATGAGCATAAAGACAGTCAAGTGACAATCATAAGGGCTGATTTTGTGAGTACCTCTTTTTCTGTCTTTAGTCCATTTTTCCATCTATCAAAGGAAATAAACTTTGATCTATTATTCATTACTCCCCATATAGTTGGGGGATTATGTAGGAATTAATTTTTAATCGAATATATCAACTTCAATGTCTTTGCCTCTTCTGTTCTAAGTTCTCATTCATCTTTGCTTTTAACTTCTGTATGCAGTATCATGCCAATGAGTTTTTGCCCCTTAAGGATGAACTTGTTGTTTCAAAAGTAATGTCTTATCTCTCAAAGTGCATCAAGGACTTTGAGAATGCTACTGTGACAGATACAGAGATTTCAAGATTTCCGAAGTCCTTGGCTCACTTCTTTCCAGGTACTGTTAATCTTTTATAAGACGTTAATTAACTGAGAAAAAAAGTCTCTTGGTTGCGTGCATGTTTGCTATGGATTTGATGATATCATATTGGATACTCTTAATTTTCTTATGCTATAACATGCTTTAAAATGATGCTAACTAGGCATTTTAGGTGGTAATTAAGACTAATAAGGCCTCATTTCAGATTGAGTTTGCCTCTTTTCAAATTTGCATTTTGACCTTTTCTTGTGTTTTGAATTTTTTTTCTACTGCTTTTTATGAACCATGGTTTGCAAAAAGCTGAGAAAAGCCAACAAAAATGTAGAAAAAGCTGGAAAATATGGCTTTTCCAAGTTCATGTTTTCTAGGATCTAAATATATTAAAAGCACTTTGGCGAAAGCAATCCAACTGCATTGTCAAACATACACTAAAGTCATTAGTATAAATGAATTCAACCAACAATTCATTTGAAATTTTATGTTTCATATTTCGTATAAACGAAAATGCTGTGGAATTTAACATGACTAAACCAAATACTATCATTTGTAAATGGATTTCATACTTAAAAACCACCCATACCAAACAAGGGCAAGAGATTAGTATCTGTATAGTTCAAAATTAACAATTTATATGTATGAGCTTTTTGGTACTGAAAGTAATGATTCTTAGCATTTTTATCCTTCCACGATTGATGTAAAATTGAAGACTGTTTTCTATCAAATCCATTCCGCTATCTTTGCTTCAAATTAATTCCACCCTCTCATGCATCGGATATACTTCATTTTTTTAGCAATTATATTTTTTATCTTATGTCTCTCAAAGGTTCATATAAATATATGATGCGGGGGTCTACATCTTTTCCTAACTTGTTCATGGCTGGAGATTGGATTATAAACCGGCATGGATCATGGTCACAGGTAGCGCATTCACTTTTCTTTGTTTTACTAGAGGCTAATATAACATTTCTATTAGCAGTAGCAGATTTTGGAAAATCCTAGACTTCTCATGGGCCAACAAATGATAATTTCTTACAATACTGTTTTCATGACCCTAAAGCTGATGTTTGGAAAAAGTTCATAATGAATTTTTTTTTTCATATCTAAATCTTTTTTTTTTCAATATCAGTTTTGAAACTATAGAAAATCAATATTGCAAAAAGTTACATTTGTCGGAATATCAAGATTACTCTTAATTTTAGTCCAGAATCTGCTATTAGTAATGACAATGTACCACAAGCCTTAAATTTGAAAAACAGAAGCTGAAGAATGATAACTGTGTCAAACACATTGACCTAGCAGGAAAAGTCTTATGTTACTGGTTTGGAGGCTGCAAACCGGGTGGTAGACTTTCTTGGAGAAGGAAGCTTTGCTAAAGTAATAGCTGTAGAGGAAGATGAGCCTCATGTCGAAGCTCTTCGGAGCCTTAACCGAAGGCTCAGTGAGATAAGCGAGCAATTTCCATTGTTTGATTATTTCCTCCAGTGAGCTTGCCATTTGAATTTCTGCTGCAAGGTGATGTAGCATCACAAAGTTTGGAACAAATGCTTAATTTTTAATATTTTGCTGGTTTCATTTTTGACTACACTCATCAAATAAATTATTTTGCTGAAGATAAAGATATATTTGGTTGTATTTTCTTTGAAAGCATTACTTACAGCTTTGAGTTGTCATCTGTATCTATTTATGCTTATGATACAAAGCCAATGTAATGAAAATAGAGGGCCACAGCGAGTCAGACACACTTGAGTTCATTCAAAGAAGACTCATTGGAAGGGACAGCTATGAACCCCCGAAACGATATTGGTCTCGTACTTCAAAGATATGGGAGTAATGATAATAATAATACATCAAGTTCATGATAAAAACTTGGGAAATTTGAAAATATAAATCGTTCAGGATAATTGTTCTGTCTCATATATAAAAAGTATTGGGTATTTTAGAAAGTAATAAATTTTTTTTCAACTTTATCTTATTTATATTAGATACAAATTACACTTATTTTTTAAATAATGGGTAATTTGGTGAAAGTATGTTTCATCTTATTATAACTAGTTTTCTCGCACGAGTAAATAATTTAATTTATATAAATGTTTTTTTATCTTTTTGTTATAATTATTAACAATTTATATTATTAAAAATCTAACAGCATTTATAAAATAAAAAAAGAACATTTTTTAAATAGTAAAATAAAAAAAATCAATAACTAAATAACTTGTTAAATAAAAAAATATATCTATAATAAAAAAAATTAACAACTAAATAACTTATTAAGTAGAGAACATATTTATAATAGTTATGGAAATAAGATTATTGACGATCTCAACCATCTAAAGTTGTTGAATAGCAGACTTCACGTGTACTAATATGCATCAGCCACTGCATCACTTCCCCATTGGAGAACTTGGCGAAAGTGGACAAAATCGTAATCATAATACACATAAAAACAATACAGCAAAACACAGAAAGAAAGAGTACTCTGCTTGTCAACCTCACCATTTAATATTTTAAATAAATTTTTAACCTTTCATGTGCATTGAAAAACATTTTTTTTTTTTTAAACATAAGACTCAACATGTTTGGGTTCACAAAATTTTATTTTTTTAAAATAAATATTTATTATTATTATTATTAAGTGTTGATTTGCATATGTATTTTTATGGTCATACTACCAATATTCAAATAAAATCATTGCAACAGTGACCCTTTCAGATTTTGAAAGTCTCATTTTATATATAATGTTCTCTTAATAACTCAGTCTATAGGCAAAAAATAATAAAATATATCAATTTATTTTATCATATAACTTAAATAAGTTATGCAATAATAATATTTTCATTTATTTATTTATATATGATACGAGTATTTCTATTTTTTTATAACAATTTTGTCTCAATAAATATTAAAATTTTAAACTTTCTAATGAGAAATTTAAATTTTAGAATATTTATAATTTTTATAATACGAATATAACGATCAGGGTATCCAGTTAAAATACAATAACTATGGATACTCGAAGATGTTTAAAATAATTTAAATTTCCTTTTTATCATTTGACCTATTTTAAACTCGATTATACAATCATTTATTTAACATCGGAATCCATATATATATATATATATATATATAATTTTTAAAAGAGAAATAATTTTTTAAAATATTAATTGAATGAATAGCAAGATCAAAATTTTTCGAGTCAAATCTGACACATAATAAAAGCACTGCTTGAACTTGAAATTTTTCTTAAACGATTATTTTTACTTTTTCATAAGATTTAAGAAAAAGAAAGAAAATAAAATAGGAAAGGAGAAAAAAGAAAATAGAAACTACTGTATTTTGCGAATTATGAATGGATTAATAATATTAAAACAATTAAAAAATACAAGCAAATCAAATAAAAAATTGATATAAAAATGAATAAAATCTAAAAAATATTTGTACACTAATTATATAATTAATTAATTATCACTAATCTAAAAATGCTAATTGTATAATTATGACTTTTCACAACAAAATATTTTCCATGAAACAAACAAGAGTGTCGTATTACTTATTTTATTTTTTAACTTATTTGGTTAATATTTTATTTTATTTTTTTAGAGCAGCAGATCTCTCTTTATTCCTTCTGATAATTATATTCCTCGTCTTCCATTTACCTCTCTGTCTCTCAAGCATCTGCTCTGTATTGGATCACAAACAAAAGGTACTTCCCCTGTTTTAGATCCCAAAATTCTCAATTTCTTCTTCAGTTAATTATTCTATTGCTCAAACTGAATCAAACTTTCTTTTACTCAATTTCTCCTTCTTCTGACCTCAATTTCATTTGAATTTCGAATTCCGAACAGTGTTTTGAATCGGTAATCTTGGTTTTCAATTTTGGTTTTCTGGGCTGATTTCAGTTTGTGAGTAGAAATGTCGACATGGTCATTGATCAGTTAGAGCTTTTTCTGTTTACTGATTTTTTTTTTTCGTTTTCTTGTTAATAAAAGAACTGTCCGTAAAGCTTGATAATGGGTATGGAACAAAAATATGACGATATTGAGGAGGGAACTCTAGAGATCGGAATGGGTATGTTTATAAATTTATAAAATTTGATCCAATTTATTTTAATTTTCGAATCTGATTTGGATTTGTCTATTGAATTTTGAGCTAATTTTAGTTTTTTCCACTCTCTTTTCTTCACATTGCAGAGTACAGAACCGTCTCCGGAGTTGCTGGACCTCTTGTTATACTTGATAAGGTTAAGGTAAGCAGATACTGTAACTGCTCTTTTCTTTTAACTAAATAAAAGAATTTTATGTAATCATTACTATGATTTGTTTCATAAGATTATTGCTGTAATTCTTAGCAATCAGTGGTGCATTTTGTGATTCACTGTTTTAGGGACCAAAATATCAAGAGATTGTTAATATTCGATTAGGGGATGGAACTACCCGGCGTGGTCAAGTTCTTGAAGTTGATGGGGAGAAAGCTGTTGTTCAGGTGATTGCTTGTTTTGCATTCTCTATCTCCTGATTACAAATCAGAAATAAATTGAGTTCTTGTATTATTTTCAAATCATTGGTGATAGGAGCAGTAGCACTTTAGTTATGATCCTACGGCTTATTCTATGATGGATATGTGCTTGCAATTTCTTTTCCTTAATTTTGCAGTGGATATATATGTGTGGACAATTTTGCAGTGGATGTAAATTAGTGCATATATTCATTAGCAGTATACATTTTATAATCTATTTGCTATCTTGTGGCCCAGGTTTTTGAAGGAACGTCTGGAATTGACAACAAATACACAACTGTCCAATTTACTGGAGAGGTATGGATTTTTGTCCTTTTTTGGTTGTTTTTGGCCTTCCAATGCTAAAAACAATTGTGAATAATTGCAAAGTTTATGTTATTGGGCTGATCATCTTAAACACTTCTAACTGAGATGTGGGAAGTTCTTAGAAGCTCTTATGTTTCTTGTAAGCAACTTATATAAACTATTTGCATTCTCAATAGAACTAAATGCCTAAGTCTAAATATTTCTTGTAAATTGAATAATCACTTTGTCTTTAACAAATTGAGAAGTCTCTGGTATGGAGGAACCTTGTAAATTGCTGCTAAAAGAATAAATTGTACTATTAAGTTAAAGAAACTTGGCTGAAGTGATTATCATAAATGTACCAATTTCCTAATTTACAATAGTTTTGGAAATAATTTCAATGATAAAATTGTTATTTCCATAACCACTATTATTTTCTGTTGAGAGTTATTCATTGCATATTTTACGGTAAATGTTTGTTGAATTAAGTTTGATGTGTTTCACAGAAAAATTCTTGCTTGCAGAAATATCTTTTGCTAGCTGGTTCTAACTTGCAACACTAAAATCAAATGGCAGTTATTTTCTACAGTATAGATTATACTGGCAAATAACAAACAAGAGGATGATGACCCGTGGCAACATTAGGACCAAAGAGTACTGTCTGTTTCTATAGTTGATTTTTTGACCTACTTAATTAGAAATGTAAAGGAATAGAGAAAATGTTACATTCTGGAGCTGGTGGCAACTGGCACTAGTTAGAAAAGTAAATATCTGTCTATGTGATTCCTTTGTTTGCGAAATATAAAAAAGATGTGTGTGGAAAAGATGAAGAAATTTCTTTATTTTGTTGGATTGTGGGGAGGAGGAGATCGGAAGGAGGCAAGTCATAATTATAAAAGGACAAAACATATCCTTTTGATTGTCACTTTTGGCAAAGCATGGCTTAATAATTCTAATGGCCCTCAAGTTAGATGTTGTTTGGCATGATAGAATTTTCCATGCACTTGTCATTATGTGAAATTTTTCCAACTGTGTATGCTGTATTGGTATTGATTCAGAGTCCCAACAAACCTTGATCTGTCCAATGGTGGGGTAGCCCTTCTCTTTTCCTTGCCTCACCCATAGTTCTATAAATTATAAATTCATCAATATTTGGTGGATTTTTTTTTTTTTTGGGGGGGGGGGGCTCAAACTCGACACTCATTTCTCACACTCTTGAAAGACGGTTGACCAATTAGGCTATGCCTCATTGGCATTGTACTATTGTTGTTTACCATTGTGATTTTATCATCTTGACGAGATCTAGTATAATATTGTAAGAATAAGAAAAGAAGAAGATGGCTCCTCTAATAACTAATAAAAAAAATGATATTTCTAGAAAAGAGAACTAGCTCAATTCAATTTCTAAATAAACATAATAAAAAAAAATGTGAATAATGGTAAATTGTTGATTTCAGCCAAATAATTGAGGTATGAAGGGAATTCTCATTCTGCTTCCTTCCCTTTTCCTCTTTTGTAGGTTTTGAAGACTCCTGTCTCATTGGATATGCTTGGGCGCATTTTTAATGGTTCTGGGAAGCCTATTGATAATGGTCCTCCAATTTTGCCCGAGGCTTACTTGGATATTTCTGGTAAATTATATGATAGAGCAGCGATTTTTAATTTAATTTGTGCTGCGTGCTTTGCCTGTTATATATAGCATGTTCTAAAGTGTATCAAATGTCAATTGCAGGGAGTTCTATTAACCCTAGTGAGAGAACCTATCCTGAAGAGATGATACAGACAGGGATTTCAACAATTGATGTCATGAATTCTATTGCTAGAGGACAGAAGATCCCTCTGTTTTCCGCTGCTGGTCTTCCCCATAATGAAATAGCTGCCCAAATATGTCGTCAGGCAGGTTTGGTAAAGCGATTGGAAAAATCTAGCAATCTTCTTGAGGTACATCTAGTGCTCTTAAATGGTTACTTATGATTAAAATTGAATAATTCGAATGAGTATGATGATTAAAAGTAGAGGATAGAATTGTATGCTAGGTTTATTAATGTTTCATAATATGGTGATAATTTGATTTACATAGCTTTTGCCTATATAGCAAGGTAGAAGATAGCTCATTCTTTATTACAATAATAATTAGAAATGAGCATTACCACATTATCATACTTTATTACCTCCTCATTTGTGTAAATGGACATCTTGAATTATTTCACGCTATGATCAGCCTAAGCCTTTTGGACTTTTCAATTTCTTGAATAACATTGTAAGTTTGGTAGTTTTAAGTTTTAGCATCATTACCTTTGAAACTATATTTCCTTTTATCTCAAAAATGCTATTCTATTATTTTTGAGACCATTGTTTGATTTTATTCTCTCTTTCTAAAGCTAGGTCTTGAACTAGGTGATTAACCAACACTTTTACTTTCAGGATGAAGAGGAAGACAACTTTGCCATTGTGTTTGCAGCTATGGGTGTAAACATGGAGACTGCACAATTTTTCAAACGTGATTTTGAGGAAAATGGTTCAATGGAAAGAGTGACACTTTTCCTGAACTTGGTAAAATTTTTACATCAGCATTTTAGCTTCATTTTGCTGTAATATAAACCCTAAAGAATTGGCTTGTTGTACATTGTTGTCTTATGACTTGTATAGTTGCTTGTTGCTGAGCTCTGATTCTACTGCATGCAGGCAAATGACCCTACAATTGAACGAATTATCACACCTCGAATTGCTCTTACCACTGCAGAATATTTGGCATATGAGTGTGGGAAGCATGTCCTTGTCATACTTACAGATATGAGTTCTTATGCCGATGCTCTTCGTGAGGTGTGGCAAATTATATCATGGATCTTTACTTTACATTCACAAACAAGTAGGACCAAAAACTTTCATCTTCCATTTTGACAAGAACATACTTGAGATATCATCGTCTTCCTGTGTTTCTCGTTTCTTGAGATATCAAATGTACTTGCTAAATTTCATACTATTTTTATTATTTTTTTTTGAAAGTCAAATCTATCCTTTCTTCTTAATTTAATTGAAAAGTTTGTAAGATATCAAAGTATGGTCATAAGATTGTGTGACAAAACAGTGTAACTGTTATAGGTGTCTGCTGCTCGAGAGGAAGTACCTGGAAGGCGTGGATATCCTGGGTATATGTATACTGATTTGGCGACTATATATGAGCGGGCTGGACGTATTGAGGGACGAAAAGGCTCCATCACACAGATTCCAATTTTAACTATGCCTAATGATGGTCATGACTCGGATCGCACACAACCTCCTGCGCATTTTTTTTTTCTGTTGGAATTGACCGCTTTAACTTAATTTTCTCATATGGCCAGATATTACACATCCCACCCCAGATCTTACGGGATATATTACAGAGGGACAGATATATATCGACAGGCAGCTTCACAATAGACAGGTAATATTATGAGATACACGTTAAGCATATTATGAAAAATATTACTCAGAGATTAACAATAGTGTCAAGCTGATCCTTGGTGACTCTGAGGGCATCATTTGTGCACGCTGACCTGTCATGTGAAAATTTAGAATCTTATATTTTCTGTATTGTGTGGTTAGCCTCAGTTAATTTTCTACAGTGAATTTGGCCTTTCTGAAAGTCACATGCTGGAAGATTGGAATCTCAATTAGTTTGATGTTTAATTTCAATATAGATTTCTCTGTTATCTGAGGTTGATTATTTGATGCTGATATATTTAAATTGGACAGATATATCCTCCAATCAATGTCCTCCCATCTCTCTCTCGTCTGATGAAGGTAAGAATTTATCTTTTATTTTGAGTTGTGTATACATTTAACTGAGGAAGAGTAACTTATTGAAATACAGTAGCACTAGGTTAAAGGCATATGCTAAAGAGTATTATTGATTTCCATTGCAGAGTGCCATTGGTGAGGGGATGACTAGGAGGGACCATGCTGATGTGTCTAACCAGGTCTGATTGGGCTATCATTATCTTATGCTTTCAGTTTGATGTCTCATTTTATGTTATCAAACCTTTAAATTTATGACTTTTTTGACTATCAGCTTTATGCAAATTATGCAATTGGGAAGGACGTCCAGGCAATGAAAGCTGTGGTTGGAGAAGAAGCTCTTTCCTCGGAAGACCTGGTCCCATACTTCCCCTCCTACATTAAGAAGAACTTTATTGTTATTATTGAACCATTTGTTTCAAAAAAAAAAAAGGCAAACTGACGTGATTTTTCTTGAATGAGCAGCTATATTTGGAGTTCTTGGACAAATTTGAGCGAAAATTTGTGACTCAAGGTGCTTATGACACTCGCAACATCTTCCAATCACTTGATTTAGCTTGGACTCTGCTCCGCATCTTTCCTCGTGAGCTACTCCACCGTATACCAGCTAAGACACTTGACCAGTACTACAGCCGTGATTCGTCTAATTGAAAAATGAGGTTGCAGAGTTCTATTTAAATTATTATTTCAGATGAGGTGCAATTTGTTTATTTGTCTGTTCACTTGGGGATTGCATCTCAGTATCTGGCAGAATAAGGATAGAAGTTGTTGAGCTGGTCAAGTTGACACCCATATATATTTTTCCAGTGAGGAGTGTTTTGGTCTTGTAATTTATTTATTAGTTGAGTTGGTTTTACTCATAGTTGCAACCAGTGCTGCTTTGAATTTTAAGGTCTTTAATTTTTCTGTTTGATGCTTTTCTTGCATTGCCGCATTTTTCTTGTAAACCGACCATCCATCTTGGATTCTTTCATTTTTTAAGAAAACGGAGTTCTCTTCTTGTCTTTCCTAGTAAAGATAAAGCTGACAAAAAGACAAAAAAATAAGCAGTGGAAATCGGTTGTTTCGTATTTCTGTTGTTGCATCTTTATTGCCTTTTCTGTTACGTCTTTGCTAGTCCTAGGAGAGGAGGAGAGACAGGGATTTCTGAAGTATGGGTGTGCATAGGTCGCTTGGGACGGAAATTCATAATTTTCAGTCTCATTTCAAAATATTGGAACATAAAAAGTGGTGTTTCAATCCCGTTTCAATAGATATATAGTCTCGTTTCATATTGTTCTATTTTTTGAGACGGGACAAGACGAGAATTCGGGGCTATGGAACAAGATGGTATGTAGTCTTTGACCCCTCTCCTTCTTTTGTCTATTCGCAATACATTATTATTTCCATTGAGCATTAATTAAAGTATTATTTCCATTGCACAAGTTGTAAGAGTTTTTGTGTTATTTTTTGGAAAAGGCCACAAATTGTTTACAGAGAGATCTGAAGCTATAACTGCAGAGACCACAAACTGATTATCACAATCTAACTTCCAAATTCTTAATGCCTAGTGATCTAGTTAATTTTTGTCACACCCTAATTTTAATGGTACGATGGTCTTAGAGTCCATGTAGACTTAAGGTTACCGAGCACCTCGTAGAATCCACAACATACGCTTCACTTATCATTATTTACTTAAGTAAGCTATAATAAATTTATTTACCTCCATTGAATTCCCAGAATCACTAAATATATTTTTCCTTACGCTCTGTATATATACATATTACTCTCTCAAATACTATTACAATAAATGTTACATACATACAACACTAATATCATTTATAGAGATACCATAGAGCAACAAAAGTTCATATATGTTAATAGCAATTATTTATATTAATCACAGTTTCTTATTGGAAGAAGGAATCAAGAAGCTGACGGACCATGATCCCCTCTATCTGAAATCATAGACGCTTAAATGAGTCATCAACTCAATGCGATTATAATGTTATATAGGTCATATGTACATTGAAAAAGTATCTCAAGGTTCAACATTCATAGTAATATTAGATGGTAGTACTATTATTAGCTCAATATAAATAAATTTGTATGAAATGATTCATAAAAATCGGATCAATATCACAAATGAAATATCAATAAAGTTTCATAGTAATCGGATTAAAATCACAAATGAAATATTACTAATATGACAAATAATTACATATATAGCACGAATAAAACATATCACTATGTATATTTCAGTGCTATTACACACTTAACATTTTAGGGCATTAATTTCTCTCTTTTATCATAAATCTCTATGTGCACATAGCCTAATGGAATGATCCCATCAAGATTGGGATTCTATTATATTGGCTAACAAATGACTTTGTATAATAAAATAGGCATAGAGGCCAAATAGATTTCACAATTCACAATTTCAATATTGCAATAAATAAATAGTTTCAATACCAATAATGATATGCATTTGATAAAAAATTCTAATACAATATGGAATGATTAAGCACTATTAACTCACTTTGAAAATGAGAATTTGATTCATTTTAACCACTTATAATTTCAAAACGATTCTATAATAATTTTCGACCTATATTCACATTTAAACATATATTTTACTTGTAGTTTGCTTTTAACTCTTTGTGATATTCAAGGTTTTTTAATATTTTTATTCATTAAATTTAAAATCTAAATTTTTAGGGATAGAAATTATACATATTAAGCTTAAATTTTTAGCTTTCTTATCTTGGGTAGACTTCTTTATTTTATTAATATTTCTAATTTCCCTTATCATTTAAACTTCTTCTTTTAACACAACCTTATTAATATCTTAGGTTGCCTTTCCTCAAAATTTCATAATTTTTGAAATTCATTTACATATTTAATTGAACAAAACACAGTGGTTGAATTTAAGCGGTCTCATTGAAAGAGTTTTGAAAAAAATAAAACTTTCTAGCTTTTACATGTTCAATTACTTTCTATCCAAAATAATTTCTACATCTTGAATGATTAATTAATATATTATAGTGATAAATTTTAAGTTTTGATTCACCAAAATAAAGATTAAAACTTAGAAAAATATAATTGAAAATCTAAGACAGAATTTTTTGAATTCCATACCTTTCTCTGATCCTTTATGTTTTTTCTTCTTTCTTATTACTTGTTGATTTAATCTCTCCTTGCAACAATTGTATATTTCTAATATTTTATTGTAAATAAACTTAGGCCAAGTAGGGTATTTTTAGAGAAATAAATAAATGGGAAAGTTAAAGTTAAAATTAAGATGTGAATAAAAGAAAATATAGTATTTTCTCTAATACACTGGTCTTCTCTTTTCTTAATTTAGATAATGAGTCACTTGTTATTTTGTGGTGAATGATTTCTACTAATTGCTAAAATGATTGAAAGAAAAATGTAAAATTAATAAATCAACTTTGAATATATGAAAAGGAGAAATCAACTTCCAAATGAAAGTGTAAATCAGTGAAAATATGATCTCTTATTCAATATATCTGTCTCCCTTTCATTAATTTAGAGGTTGAATCATTTGGCATCTTTTAGCAAATAATAGAAAGAAGAAAGGAAAAGTTTGGTTGAAAATAAAAATATGAAGAGGTGAAAGATGATCACTTTTCCAGTACACCTGTCTTTATTTCCTTAATTTAGAATAATAAATCATATATTGTTTCGTGAAAATATTAAGCTGTAATAAAATTTTCTTTTTATCCCTCTTATTTACTGTGGTTAAGTAATAGTTTAGATGCCTTTTTGGTTATTTAATATTTTATTACTTAAACTCATTTGATTTAAAATTTTATTTCTTTAATTCTTATATTTTTTTTATTAAAATGTATATATATTTTTATGCATTTATGTTACTATACATTTAACAGTTTTAGGATTTTCTATACTCATCGTTTTAATACCTTATAAATATTATTTTTTTGCATTTTAATAATATTTTAAATAGGTCATACATTTTATAAAACACTCATTTATTATTTATTTGCTCAATTTACATAATATTTAAAATATAATATTTTCTTTGAAATTACGGTGTTACAATTTCACACCGTCCTAAAGTGCCCAAAGCTCAGCCTTAGGGACTAAGCATGTACCCATGTTCATCGCAAATCCCCTGATCCAATTTCCTTTGCCGTCTCTAATGAGGCCACCACCGAAGGCATGCACACCTCTCCCTGAGCCATCATATATTTTTTTATCCGTGTCAAAATAAAAAGAAGACTAGCTTGGCACATGAACAGTTATAAACCTTGTAAATAATAAATATAAATACATGTAAAGGAAAAAAAAAACGAACAAAGGAGAAACAAAAACCCCTGACCCAAAATTCCCTCACTCCCTCTAATAGTAGTGGTACAATTCTACTGTAAAATATACATACATATAATAGGACATGACTTGCTTTCCAGCATTATATTAACACTGGAAAAAGGAAAAGGAAAAACAGGGACTCCTCTGCATCTCCTTCGCCTATCTGCCGCTACACGGCCACCAAAATCTGTTGTCCGAGTTTCGAAGAGCTAAGATATTTACATAAAAATGGCGGCGAGTGCCTCGTGGCAGCCACAAGAAGAAGGGTTAAAGGAGATCTGCGGGCTGTTGGAGCACCAGATTTCTCCCTCTTCATCTGCTGACAAGTCCCAGATTTGGCAGCAACTCCAACACTACTCTCAAATCCCCGATTTCAACAATTACCTCGTTTTTATTCTTGCTCGCGCTGAGGTATCCTGTGTTTTGATTGTTTGGTTCTCTAGAAACGCTCGATTTGGGAACTTTCGCTTGTTTTTTGGTTTGTGGGATTTGATTGGATTGCGGGGGAAATAGGGTTTTGCTTTGTCAATTCTATTATTGGAAAGTTTGGTTTTGAAGTTTGTTCTCTGTTAAGTAGGGTTTTATGAAGTTGCTGTGCTTATTGGTTATTGACTTAAAAACACGTTATTTACGCTCAACCTGATGGGTTCAAATAGATTGGTAATACATTAATTTCTCCGTTTTCAATCATATAAACGTCTCATTGTAAATTAAAAGGAAAAATCATTTGCAGTTGCAGGATATTTTTTTTGTAAATATAAGTGGGTTTACAAGTTAAAAATTTTGATATGGATACAATTGTTTCATCAACTTTGAAGCTTACTGCTTTCTTTGTTTATTCCGTGTTTGGTTGAGTATATGGAAATGGTCGCCCTTGAATTTGTGAAGCATAGACTTGGTCAAGGCATGATGCCCCAGCAAGTGTTGAAGAAATTATGACATAACACTTATTGGTATATATGGACAGATTCATATATAAGGAACTTAGTATACGTGATTTTCTGGATTGATCTTGTTCAAAATTTAAAAATCATTGAGTTAACCATCTGTTGATATAACACTTTAATTAACTACTATAAGTTATATATTCATTCAATAGTTTTTGAAAAATGAACTGTTATACACGTCTGAAATTGACAGTTGCAAAATGGGCGGGTATTATATGCTTCCTAGGTTTGGATATTACATGACCATGTTTGGATAGAGTATGATGCCTGACTTCTAACTGTGGCTGGTTTATTCTGTTTGGAACTTCTGACAGGGTAAATCTGTGGAAATTCGACAAGCTGCTGGTCTGCTGCTGAAAAACAACCTCAGAAATGCATATAAATCAATTACTCCTGCACACCAACAATATATAAAGTCTGAGTTGTTGCCTTGTTTAGGGGCAGCAGACAGGCATATAAGATCAACTGTTGGGACCATTGTAAGTGTTGTTGTTCAAATAGGCGGAGTTTCGGGGTGGCCTGAGCTGTTGCAAGCTCTTGTCACTTGCTTAGACAGTAATGATATAAATCACATGGAAGGCGCTATGGATGCTTTGTCAAAGGTATATATTTCATCCAATAATTAGTAGATTACTAGTGTTTGTTTTCCAGTATGTGATATGTGGGCCACTTTTGGTGAGGAGGGAAAAGATGAGATTGATATTGTCTGCATGGTAGAAATAAATCAAAGAATGATTTCTTGAATTGCTTCCTGCCACTAATTTTTATAACCATGTTCTTGCTTCTTCTTATCTTCATCAGTATCTTTTTTGTTATCCTAACGATGTCGCATAGTTGGTTATATATATATATATATATATATATATATATATAATTCTAAAGTCGTATATTTAGTAGGAGAGGGGGGAGGTTTGTTTTGTTGGCCTCATGGCATTGATGTTACTGTTGTCCAGCATGTCATTTGGGGAATACCAAAGGATCTTCATTTTTTCTTACTGGCTTAATGATTTATGTTATACTGACTTGCCTATAAATGCTCTAGTTCTCTCAGTTCTATTCCAGGTTCATCAAGGATACTCTAATGAACTAATTTTCAGAGTTGCCCTTTATATCTTTTCTAAAATTTATGTTCTCATTTCTACTGACCACGGTTACAGTATCTGGTTTGCTGGTTGATTTTCCTGTATGGAATTTGCAGCTATGCGGCAAATTAGAATCTAGATTGTGTTCCTATTGTTGTAATAGGATAAATATAAAAAATGATGCTTTATGATGCAGATCTGTGAGGATGTCCCTCAAGTTTTGGATTCTGATGTGCCTGGGTTACCTGATCGCCCCATCAAGATATTTCTTCCTCGATTTTATCATGTAAGATGATTATTTTCTTATAATAGAGTTCAAAATGGGGGTTCTTCTTTGTTCTTATTTTCTTATAGTAGAAGATTTTATCCTGTGAATCCTCTCTCTCTTTGTAAAAAAAATTTTTTAACACTCCCTGTAGGAGTAATTTAACTTGGTTAAAAATTCCCTCTCTGTTATTTAATATAATGTTATTTTCCTGGGACGAGCACTTTAACATGGTTTTGCTCTGAGCAGTTTTTCCAGTCACCACACAGTTCACTGAGAAAGCTTGCGTTGGCTTCTGTAAATGAATACATTATGCTAATGCCTGCTGTAAGTATGCTTGATACATCCATGCATCTATTGTCCAGTTTCCAACCTATATTATCCATGATTCAGATGCAAAGAGTAATATTTTATGTACTCTTTTGCAGGCTTTATATGCATCAATGAATCAATATCTTCAGGGTTTATTTGTTCTTGCTCATGATCCTGCTGCAGACGTGCGGAAATTGGTATACGCATTCTCCTTGTCTCATTGTTATTATATAATTAACAATCTGCCCATTAAACATTGTTTTTAGTCATCTGTTTTTGGCGTTAATTTGTTAGTAATCTCACCATAAAACTTGGGTAATTAATGGTTTCTTTTCTTTGTTATTATGATTTTTAGTCAGGTTGGATTGTCATTCTCTCTCTCTCTCTCTCTGTCACCAACAAAAGTTCAAATAGGGTCTTTAGTTAGTCTTTTTAACCCTGCATGTTTTACAGAGACATATCTTGTTCATTGGGGATAGCTTATGTTTCCATGGTTTTTGTAATCTCTAGCTTGCTGAATAATATAGACATCAACAAGCATAATTGCCGTGCAATGCTATGGGATGAATTTTATAAGAAATGAAAAAAATTAAAATATAAAAATTATAATTAATACGTATATAAGAATATAATTTAAAAAAATTTAAAAATTATGTGTCGAATTAAATTAATCGTCTTTCACCTTCTCTAACTTTCTATGAAAATTCATTCAATAGAGTTGAAGTATGTCATGTAGATTTTGAATATAATCCTCTTAATTTTATTAGTTATATATTTCTATTCAAGTGAAAGTTAAGTATAATTCTCAAAAATATTAGTAAATAGTTACAATAGAGCTGAAATTAAAACGGAAAAAATAGTCCACTTTATTTTAAGAAAACAAATCAAAATGAAAACCTTAAAAATAGATGAAATCATTAGCTCATGTGATACAACATAATTTTTATTAAGAAAAAAAGAAAATTTGTGGAATAATTGGCTGGAGATAACCCTGATTCATAAGCCCAAGGCTCACCGCCATTACACCTGTGGGAGTGGGACATTTTGTAAGATGATGCAACAATCTTTAGTAAATAAATTCAGTAGCTTTTGTTCATAGAGAGAGGGTAAAATGGAATAGAATAAAAAGATAATGTTTGAACTGGTAATTCACTGTTCATGTGAACATTGAGATTCTGGTTCCATTTTAGTGTGTCTGTGTATATATATATATATATCTATTTTTCTATCTTGCTTAGTAGTTTAAGAATATGTCTAGATGTTATTATGGATAGTTGACTTTTATGGCTTTTGCTGTTAGTAGAATTGCTTTTGCTTTGATTTAATTCTTGCTTGTGTTGTAGGGGATATCTTTATCCATTGTGGCTATTTTTTGTTCCAACTTCTGTTATGTTTTTTTGCTTTGTATTAATTTTCTTATGTTCCTCAACATTCTTGAGCTTCTTTTCGAGCTTTGATATGTTTATTAGTTGCAGAAATGCTTTTATCTTTCACAAGCTTTGCTGACTGATTTGTATCATTTACCTTTTTGTTGAGCAGGTTTGTGCAGCTTTTGCTCAGTTAGTTGAAGTCCGTCCATCTTTCTTAGAGGTATGTATCTTGTTAGATTCTAGTCTCATGCATGTTCTTTCTGAGTGTGCTCTAAATTATCTTTCTTAAGTTTTCACTTTTTTACTTGTGTTAATCTGAGTTGTCTTCATTTTCACTTTTTACAAGTTTTTTTATAACCTCTGCTTACTGTACGTCACATCCTGTTTGGCCCTGCAGTTGCTTTAAATGAAAACAGCTTAAGTAATTGCGAGGGCTGAATGGGCCCTATTTTAACCTGCACACCCTTTCCCTTTTTTGTTATTTTATTGATTATTGATGTGATTGTTGCACCAATTCAGCCACATTTGAGAGAGGTTATTGAATATATTTTGCAAGTCAACAAGGATGGTGATGAAGAAGTAGCTCTTGAAGCCTGTGAATTCTGGTAACTCTCCACTTTGTAAATTAAATACATTGAACTTTACATAACTAGCTTTCCAATCTTGTCTCAAATATTTAGTTGTAGAGACTATGGTATCAATATAATGTGGAAACCAAGTCAAGCTTTTAATTCTGTAGTGTTCTGTTGATGGTTACATACATTTTTCTTTGTCAATATGCAGCCAAGTAACCTTTTGTTCTCCCTGCTGCTTCCCTCTACAATTCCTCCTTGTCTGTATCCTACTGAAAAAATTGTTTTAGATGGGAGCTGGCTATGAAACTCATTTACTATTACTGGAGTACCTACATGCACCACCTGAAACACAACATTATAGATCCTAATTTTTTTAGTTGTTTCTTTTTAGCCTTAAAGCATGGTATTGTATCCTTCCACTTTAACATTGCAAAGGAAAACGGAAGGAGCTAAATTAAGAACCTATTTACAAGTTGTCATCATCTCACTGTTTAAGTTGGTAATTGTAGGTAATCCAAGATAAAGTAAACATTATTGTGCTTTGTAATCTCACATTATATATATATATATATATATATATAAATGAAAAAGAGGAGGCAGGATAACTCTAGCTAGGTTCTGGTTTTCTAATGATGTTCATCCATATTAATTAAGTTTGAGGTCGTCATAATTCTGGGTTTGTTCTTTTATTTATTAAATTTCTTAAGTGATCATAATATAAATAACCTTATGCATTTTTTGGGCTGTTTTTGTGGCTTTATTCCCTCTTCTATTTCTTTCTATTCATCTTCCTTTCTAATAGTGATTATGATTTGCAGGTCTGCATACTGTGATGCTCAGTTACCACCTGAGAACTTGAGAGAATTCTTGCCCCATCTAATCCCAGTACAGTTTTCTCTTTTTGACTTTCTTAATTTGGTTTTCTGTTGTTCATTCATCTTTGCAAAGTTATGTGAATTTTTTTATGTATATGTTCCTTTTTTTTTGTAGATTTTGTTGTCAAACATGGTTTATGCTGATGATGATGAGTCACTTGCTGAAGCTGAGGTTAAATTTCTTGGCCATTTTGCGTTTTTGAAATGATCTGAATATAATTTTGTGGCAATTCATAGTTTACTAGGATGATTTCATTGTTGCAGGAGGATGAGTCTCTTCCAGATCGTGATCAGGTTCAATATATATATTTTCATCATTTGATTTTTTGTGCTTGAGATTCTTATTATTTCTTTGCAAAATAGGTCGTGTATGGCACTGAATTTGTTATTATCCTTTTTGTTATAAATTTAATGCACTGCAGGATCTGAAACCTCGTTTTCATTCATCCCGACTTCATGGATCAGATAGCGTGGATGATGATGTAATTTTCCAGAAACTCCATGTATTTATGTAATTAGTTTTCTTTGCTAGTTTATAATGCAGTAGATATGAATAAATATTGTTGTGCTGTTGGAGTAGGAAGGTGGTTTAATTTATTGAAATATCTCTGAATTATTGTTTTGGATAATTACAGGATGATGACATAGTTAACATATGGAATTTAAGGAAATGCAGTGCAGCTGCTCTTGATATGCTATCAAATGTGTTTGGGGATGAGATTCTTCCTACACTGATGCCTGTTGTTGAGGTAATAAATTGTTTAGTATTCAATAAAGAAACCTTTTTGACCATTCAGGCTTTCATTTTTAATGTTCCTTTTGCATTAGTGGGGATATCACGTCCTTGGAGGCTTATTTCCTTGCTTGTTCTGCATCTTACATCTTTATTTATTGTCTAGAAGTAGTTTTGCAGTTGGTCCTTGTGGCTCATCTGAGTATTGAATTGTTTTTCATAAAGCATTTGTTGGTCGATGCAAGTTGAATGTCCTGCTAAAGCTTAAAGTCAACAATTAAATGTGATGTATTTACGTGTTTAAGAGGGTGTGTTGCCTCTTCTTGAGGTTAGATTGAGAATGGTGTCCTGATTTTTTTTCCATATTTATTTGAAGTTGGAGAGTATTCCAGATTTTGCTGGTTAGAATCCTTGGGATCAAAAGATTTATTGATAGTGGCATCAGTATGAATCTGGTTATGAAACTATTTCCCTGCAAGTTATATGTTCCTCTTTTGAATGCCTAATTTTCAGTCACGAAATATCTGCAGAGCAAGTTGTCTGCTACTGGTGATGAAGCTTGGAAAGACAGGGAAGCAGCTGTTTTGGCTCTTGGTGCAGTAGCTGAGGGTTGCATTAATGGTCTTTATCCTCATCTATCTCAGGTAAATTGTAGTTTTAGTTTTTCAATTTTATTGCTTGTGCTTAAAGCAAAATAATAGATAATCTAGGCCTATTGGATAACTGGCAATATAAGTTTTTTCCTTCTTTAGAAATCTCCGTTAGATAAATGCAAAAAGTAAGTTTTTAAATGCTTTTCATTTTGAATGATGATTTCATTTACTATCTATCTAATATCAAGGTTGAAATTGCTTTTTTTTTTTTTTCCTCCTGTGGAGAAAAGTACCACAGATGCTGGTGCCAAAGGCAGTATGACACTGCACTTTTGAGACTTTCCTGATTAAATGTCAAATTTCACTTGAAAACAATTTTTAATTTTCATGACTAAATAGTCAATATGTTACTAATAGCTGCAACAACAATGCCAAATAGACTTATTTGTAACCATTTATTTATTTTTTCTTTTTTGTAAAGTTTGCAGAGGTAGAGTGCTACCTGCTGTTCATGTTGAATGATAGTTTCATACTTTCATTTAACTATTAATTGTTTTATTTCAGATGAGGATCCCCTCTGTGGCCCCCTCTTCTGAGGAGGTATTTAAAAGGGCATATTTCTTGTCTCCATAAGTGGCAACATATTTTTCTTTGATAAATTATTCCTTTTCATTAGTGAAAGTGAAACGGATTTTGGATGGGAAAAGGGAAAAAAGCACTTTTAAGGCATTTAGCTCAAACATCGGATTTTAATTCTGGAAATTTCACTTATTTGTTGTTAATAGCTTTATTCTATTGCCTTTTGGTGTTAATAAGCAGTATGAATTTAAGGTTTTAATTTGCTCTATTTTTCTGGATGTTCTTCAATTTCTTTTCCTGTACTCTTGGCATATACTTGGAGCTTTGTTTTGGTTCTAATTTATAGAAGTTGAATTTTATCTATAAGGCCATTTATGATATTTTTTTTCTCTTTGTTTTTTTTTCCTGTTTTCAATTAGGATGCATTAATCCTTAAATTTCTATCTTCCTACTTTTTCAAAAAGCCAATTTATTATTGGAGTATTTTCTTTTCTTTGGATGAGTTTGTTAGGTGGGTATGTGTGACTTTACAACGCATTAGGGTGCTTTTCATACATATGTACAGAGACCTGCAATGCATGAAATACTAATATCACTTTTTTAGGCTTGAGAGGTGAAATAATTGCTTACTTTTCTTACACTGATTTTGAGTATTGAATTAGTCAAATACAGTTTCAATATTTTTGTCTGTCTGCAGATTGTGGAATTCCTTATCCCCCTATTAGATGATAAGTTTCCTCTAATCCGGAGTATTTCATGCTGGACACTTTCTCGATTCAGCAAATACATTGTTCAGGTACGGTTAAATGTTTGTTCCGTTAGCTGCTTCTTTTTATTGTGCATTTGCCTCCAGTTTGACACATCATAATTTTTTTATCCTAATTCCTTGCTTAAGTTGATAGGAATTAATTGTAATTCATCCTCTAATACTGCATTGCCTCTTTTCTCTCTTTGCTTAGGATTTTCTGGTTGACATTTCTTGTTTAATTTATCTTAGGAAAGTTGCCATGAACAAGGTTATGAAAAATTTGACAAAGTTCTCATGGGTCTTTTACGAAGAATATTGGATACTAACAAGCGGGTCCAAGAGGCTGCTTGTTCAGCTTTTGCAACACTAGAAGAGGTCTTTCTGACAAGTGACCTTTAATTGTTTTAGATCTTATTGGTTTCAAATGTTTTTGGTCTTAGTGCTCCTATTATCTTTGCAGGAGGCTGCTGAAGAGTTGGCACCACGTTTAGATGTTATTCTCCAGCATCTCATGTGTGCTTTTGGGAAATATCAGGTTCATTCCAGGCCTTTCACAACTAATGAGCTTCCTCCAAAGTTTAATGATTACATACCTTGTCTTCTGGTTCTTTTGTTAAGCCTATTAGTTATTTTACCTGTTTTTTTCCTTATATCGATTGACCTCTCTGTATATTTTTGCATTTGATCTTTTACTGATACTAGTATTATTTGATTTAGAGACGGAATCTCAGAATTGTATATGATGCTATTGGAACTCTAGCAGATGCTGTTGGAGCAGAACTGAATCGGGTACCAAAATCATGCTCACATCCTTTCTATTCCCTTCCCCTTTTCTCTTCTTGAGTGATATTTACAGTTAGGTATATGTAACTGCATTTACTACATCGACAATTTGCAGCCTTCTTATCTTGAAATTCTGATGCCACCATTGATCGGAAAGTGGCAGCAGCTTTCAAATTCAGATAAAGATCTCTTTCCATTGCTCGAGTGTTTTACATCCATAGCACAGGTATGGAGTATTTTTTGTTTGTTCGTGTGATGTCAAATGATGCAAAGTAGGTATATACTTCTAGTATATTTTGGAAAACATGGAAGTCACTCTCCTTAAAGAATAGTGAGTTGTGCTGTGGCTATTAATTATCTTCGCAGCTGTAATCTATTTTGAATAATAAACACTCTTTCCTTTGCCTACAAGGCTGGTAGGTTCATCATGATGGGAGGGATCAATTGGATAATTACCTCCATTACTCCTTGCTCCTCCTCTTCCCAAACCACCCCCCTCTCTCTCTCTCTCTCTCTCTCTTCTTTTCTTCCAGCATAGTATTTTGAATATGAAAGGTGTGTTTAGTTGATCACAAAATTGGGTTGCATTGTATTCTTTTATTTGTAAGTGTGCATATGTTGGAGAGGCCTATCTAATCAAAATTATGTGATGCCGATACCATCCATTATCTTGCTACTCGATTGCAGTTACCCAGTGCATATTCTTTAATTTTCTCATTTTGATATTTTCCTCTTTGTTCTCCCTTGCCTACTCTTATTCTCTTGTTCTTCCTTAGAGGGAAAAGCTTACAGTTTTTAAATTTTTTTTAGGGAAAAGAAATAGAAATCTATTGATTATTTTTTTTATGTAATATGTACAATCCAAATCCGATATTTTTCCCCCATTATATTTTATGTTAATGTTAATTTTAGTCACTGAATTGTCTTTTCTTTAGTGAATATATTGAAAATGTGATGAGATATGATGGTGATTCAAATGCAATTTCACAATTATTATTAATCTCAATTTCAATGCCTGTGAAATTGTTTTCTGGTTGTATCTGGATTATCAATTTGAAATTTAAGGATCTGAGTTTTAACTTTTAGTTCAAATTGCATAAACAAAGATTTGTATTTATTAGGGGAGATAAAGATCTAAGCAAGTTTTAGTTCTATTCACAAAACTAACCTTCATTTATTAAACCAATCAACCAAGAAACATAGAAGTAAAACCTTGTTTAGGTAATTCAAATGAAAAATTTCAATCTACTTGCCTCTTAAATTCTTTATGGTCATTCATTTTGTGCGTATTCATGAATTATTTGATTTGACATATAAATTTAAGTACCATTAGAAGGAGAGCCTCTAAAATAACTTCCAACACTATTATGTAATTATGAGGTCCAGAAAGGCCAACTCAATGTACGAAGCATTCCGTGTTTGTGGGCTCAGCAGAGAGTTGATGGACACAGCCTTCCCCCTGCTGTAGAGAGGCTGTTTCTGGATGAAACCTCTGACCTTCAGGTCACAAGTGGAGTAACTTTGTCGTTACACCAAGCCACCCTCTCTTAATTATGAGGTCCAAATTTGTTAAAAAAAGGATCCAGGCATAAATAGAGTTCAGTACAAATCTTTGGATTCTCAGATCAACTAGAGGGCATTGAAGTCAACATAATCACATGCTTGTACTTTTTTTTTCTGCTGTATGGTCGATGGTGTGTATTTTTGTTTTTCTGTTTGTGGATATAAGCACGAGTGAATAACAATGAGAAGTTACTGCAATACAGGAGAATAATGTGTTCATTTATTTCAGGCATTGGGTCCAGGTTTCTCTCAATTTGCTGAGCCTGTATTTCAGAGGTGTATAAGCATCATTCAGAGCCAACAGTTGGCAAAGGTTTGACCAATTTTGATTCATTTCATAATTCAGTATTGATGCTTCATTTTTAGACTAATATTATTTTTCTTTCTTGCAGCACATGTATTTTAATTTTTAATCCCTTAATTATATGCCATTTTACACTGTTATGGCCCTATATGTTGTTTCAGTGGTAACAAAATAATGTGCTATTGTTAGTATTGAGATGCCTAGGTGTGGGCACAGTATTCCTTCATATCTACGAGAGTCATTTGTTGCATGGCATGCTGTACACAGAATGTACTATGGTTAATTATGCATTCCTTTTCATACGTGGCAAAAGATAATGAAAAGTCTGCTTGCTTCCATGTCTGCATGATTTTATTATCAATTAATAACCATTCTCAGCTGAGTTTTTATACTGTCGATTTTTTTATCCACTTTATTCACCTTTATTTGCACTGTGTCCGTTGCTCCTTAAACTAGTTTTTCATAATGTCACAACTTCACAATTTTTTTTTTCTGACATGCACTGAAACTTCATTGCAGGGTGATCCTGTTTCAGCTGGAGTTCCATATGATAAGGAATTTATTGTCTGCTCTCTGGATCTCCTCTCTGGACTTGCTGAGGGTCTTGGTAGTGGGATAGAGAGTTTGGTACTCCCTCTTCTCCTTGTTTTTGTCTCTATTATGAATTCATTTATTTCTACTGGGTTCAACTTTTGCTGAATGTTGTTCTTTGCGCACAGAATTTTGCTGACTATTTATCTGTGGTTTTTATACAATATGATCGCATCATCTAATGCAAAGAAATCTGTCTCATGCTCAATGGATACTCGTTTTTGCATCCTACTTTTGGGGTAGTTGATTAATGATTTACTTATTCTGGCTGTTGTTCTTGGTGAAATGCATGCCATGTAGTTAGTTACCGGATCATAGATTACACTTATCCTGACTGTAGTGTGGATGTTCAAGTCCTTGCAAATATTTTTTCATATGACATTTTTGTTGAATGAGCTTCTCTTATTTTTCCTGCAGGTTTCACAAAGTAGTTTAAGGGATCTGCTGCTGCAATGTTGCATGGATGATGCTTCTGATGTTCGACAAAGTGCCTTTGCACTCCTAGGCGACCTTGCAAGAGTAAGTTGTAATACAGTCAGCAGCTGACCTTATTTAAATTTCAATCCACCCCCTTGTGTGCAATTGGATTATGGATTTCAAGCCTTCTATACCTCCTTAGTAAAACAGCTATTTAAAACTGGCAAGGTCATCAAAATTATGATTTCACTTGTAAAATTGAACAAGTTCTCAATCCCAATTCTAAAACGTTGTCACTATTAGCCAAAATTGCAGATTATAAAATTGTTATGAACTCACTCATGACATAATGAAGTTGCTTCTAAAATTGATGAATTTGTTAAAATCGCAAATTGCTTCCTTGGAACTATAGAAGGAGTGGACTCTTTAAGACACTATGTCTCTGACGCAAATGCAATTGCAAATTAGAAACTAATAGCAACAGTATTTTGAGCTCTTAAACATCAGGTCTCTGATGAAAGAATCAATGGTTCAATTAGCTTATTGGACAAGACTGGAGAAATCAAGAGAGAAAAGACAGCTAAAGAAGACAACAAGCTTTTAAGTTTGATATTTGTAATTGGTGTGAAAACCCCTAGCTTTTTTGTGGGAGATGAGAAGAGAGATTCAGAAGAGAAGAGACGGAGATATGGGGAGGTCATGAGATGGGAGTTCAAAAGGGACAAAAAGTTTAACTTTTCCCTGATTGCTTAGAGAGAGTTTGTTGAAGCAGATGTACCCTTTATTTATGACTAATTTATTTGAGGGCCATATAAAGTTGGTCCGAGTATAGCCCCTAACTTAAACTTTAGTTTTTACAATATAATTTTTATAAATTAAAATTTAATAAACTAAAGATTTTTGTTATCAAATAATTTTTTACTCTTATGATTTGAATTGATAAATTAATAATTTTTTTTAGGTGTGCGCGTAAAATTTTGATTTCACAATTTGATTTTGTAGAACCTGTTCTTGATAAAAAAGTGGTTTTAACAACCTTGAGTACTAGGCTATATCTAGTAGTAGCTGGAAGCTCCAATCCTTTCTGCAGATAGCTTTTTCCTTTTATTTTACTTATGATGTTATAAGTTTTTATGTGTTTTTTTGGTCAGGTGTGTACTGTTCATTTGCACCCTCGATTGCCTGAATTTCTTGATGTTGCAGCAAAGCAACTGGTTGGGAAACTCCTTTTCTTCATTCTGAGAATAATATTTGGTTGGTTATCTATTTACATAATGTTTGTTTAACACAGAACACTCCTAAGCTCAAGGAAACTGTGTCAGTAGCGAATAATGCTTGTTGGGCTATTGGAGAATTAGCAGTTAAGGTATACATTGTGCAGCTTTTTATTTTGGTTTTGTTATGTTTTTGAGCTGGTTTAGATTAGACTACGTGAATTTCTTCTTGATTTAATTTCATTGATTAGATAGAATTATTAATTTCAGGTTCGTCAAGAAATTTCTCCTATTGTTATGACTGTTATATCATGCTTAGTTCCAATCCTTCAACATTCAGAGGTAATGTCCCTGTCATTATTGTTATTATTCATGCGTGCAATTTTGCTCACACATGAGGGTGAAACTGTGCTTGTATTCTTGGCTTTATGATGTTCATAATTGCATATATTTGGATCCTAAGCAGGAGCTAAACAAATCCCTCATGGAAAATAGTGCAATCACACTCGGGAGGCTTGCGTGGGTTTGTCCTGAGCTCGTATCACCCCACATGGAGCATTTCATGCAATCATGGTGCATTGCTTTGTCTATGTAAGTATCACATTTAGGAGTGTAAATGAGCTGAGCCGAGCTTGAACCTGCTAGGTTTGAGGCTCGGCTTGATGAGAGCTTGAATTCAACTTGAGACTTGAGTTTAACTTGAAAATTTTGAGTTCGAGCTCGGCTTGAGGCTCGAGTAAGCCTAAAATAATATTTACATATGTATATATAAAAACTTGTAAGGCTCGATGAACTGTTGAGATGAACATCATTAGACTCGAACTCTACTTGTTTGCTAAATGAGTTGTTAGGTTCAGTTTGCATCTGAACCTAACTGTGAATGAAAGTTAATTTACTGAGCCTTTGGATTGAGGGAGGAGAGGGAAATAGTCAAGAAAATAGAAGAGAGAAAGGGAAATTAAGAGAGAGAATAAGAAGAAAAGAGAGAGAAAATAATTTTGTATTAATGATTCATTCCATAACTGTGCTATCTGACTCATGTATATATGATTACTGATATGGCAATACAGTCAGCAAAATAAACCATGTGGCCATTACATCATCAGTGACTCATTACTGTCACAAATACATATAAATGCAAATAAAATAATTCCCACAATTAAGTATCAATTTATTACATTCCAGAGGAAATGCCGTATATCTCCTAACACGAGCAAGCTCGAGCTCGATTTGAGCGAAACGTTTTCGAACTCCTTTTGTGCCGTGCTCAAACAGCTCACGAGCTGGCTCGGCTTGTTTACACCTCTAATCACATTTATGCCATGGTGAGAATGATTTTTTTATGGCAACATTAGTAGTGTCATCGCATGAGAAATTGTTCGGATTGATGTGTGACAGGATTCGTGATGACATTGAAAAGGAGGATGCTTTTCGAGGCCTATGTGCAATGGTATGAATCGACCTTCAAAATTATTTTCATTAGGTTGAGGCAGTAATTGAACCTTTAAGTGCTCTCAAATTTTCCCAGGTCCGAGCGAATCCTTCAGGAGGTTTAAGTTCACTTGTTTTCATGTGCAAAGCTATTGCAAGTTGGCATGTAAGAATGACAAATGCTCATTTTTGGAAACAGTATGCTTTAAAATTAAAAAAATATGATTTTTTGACATTGCACTTGTCCACAGGAAATAAGGAGTGAAGAGCTGCACAATGAAGTTTGCCAGGTGCTGCATGGCTATAAACAGGTAAGCAATTCTTTGATTTCACACTATTTTGATGTATTTTACCAAAAAGTGAAGTCAGATTTTTAAGTCATGGAACTTAAATTTTTGGAAATTGTTATACTTCATGAAAGTACATTGGTTAATTCAGTTTCCCTGTCAATCGTAAAATTCTGTGGGCTAATTATTTGTTCTTTAATAAAAATTCTTTTTTAGGTCATATGTTTTCTGAACATAATGATTCAGCTTGCTAGTCCAGTTCAGTCCACAAAATGAGGGAGAAGTGATATAGGATGGTTTTGACTAATACTGTGAGCATTGAGACTCGTTAGAGTTCCGATTACTAGGAATTTTCTGATAGGATTATTTTTTTTTAAACTGTTTCAAGGTTGGATTATAGATTTGATGCAAAAACTGGTATAAAAAAATGTCAAGAACGACAACAATCAACTGCACAATTGAAGACTGAGAGACATGGAGACTACCCAATACCCATGCTTGAACCTGTTTAAACTTCCTTTGGATATGCCTGTTAATAATTTAACTACTTGTAGTCGTCCAAAACCTGTTCAGAACACCACTTCAGAGCGAGTAGCATACTTGTGAATTTGGAAATACTCCCCTTTGCTATCCATACCATCTTCGAACAAATAGTAGTTCTTCTCTACCTGACCCAAATTTGTTTAATATAATATTATACTAGTGAAAATCTTAGAAAAATAAAAGCAAATTTCATAAATGATAACAAAATCCATAGATAACTAAGAAAATTAAAAAAAAAAGTTTATGTTAGCAGGATCTAAATATGAATTAAAAATTCATCACAACAACCATTAACTAGTAACAGTCTTCTAATTCTTATGATAAATTAATCAAGTTTGTGGTAGTAGACCCAAACCCGACTCAAATCCTTGACAGGTTGTAAATTTAATATCCATATTCATTCCAGACCTCTTTAGGGTACTTTGGATAAAAATCTACAAATATTTGATTGGCTTGAAATTTATTTTGCATAATTTGCATGAATATGAGAAACATTTATCAATGGGTTTCTATACTTGTTTGCGATGATTATTATCACAGATGCTTAGGAATGGAGCATGGGACCAGTATATGTCCGCCTTGGAGCCCCCAGTGAAAGAGAAGCTTTCAAAATATCAAGTATAATACTATTAGGGTTTCTCTGCTGTAACTTTTCCACAATTTATAGGTCTTTGTCCTATCTGCATCAGCCATGATAATCATTTTGTGCGTTGTCCTATATGATTGGAGCCACAAGTCATTCAGCTGCAGACCAAGATTTGGTCACAATTTTTTCATGCAAAGCGTTGGTATTGCTATAACATGAAAGCTTGAAGCTAATTCTACCTGTTTTTGGAGGGATTAATTGTCCATATAGCATATGGAAAAAAAGAAAAATTTTAGAAAAATTGGAATTTGGGAATGATGAGAAGGGGGTGCGGCTTCCAAGCTTTGGAGAGATTTTTCATGTTTTGTTCGAGAGGATGGCTAATAATGGTCGCATTCACTTTTTCAATTCTTTCTCCTTTTTCAGTCTTTTCCTTTTCCAGTTTCAGTGGATAGGTTTTTGTTTGATTTCCACAGATTTTTGTACAATGGGTTTTTGACATCGATTTGATTATTCTTGGAAGGGTTTGTAACTAATAGACTAGGATAAATGTAGCAATCTTCTTTTCACAGGGATTCAGATTGTTGTGTGGGAAAAAGTATGTATCATGTAATCTATGTATCTTATTGGCCTTAGGGAGTGCAAATGAATCAAACCAAGCCGAGTTTTGAAGAAGTTGAGGCTTGGCTCTTCTCTTTTTTATTGAGAGCTCAAGTTTGGTTTGTATTAATCGCTTTTTTGAAACGGGCAGGGCTCCATCAAGCTCTTAAGATCCCAAGTTTAAAAAGCGTCTATGAACCTAAATTTTAATTTTTAATCTGTTCTATAAAAATGGCATTGATAAATGGCTTAATGCATAGATTTGTTCATGAAGTTTACATGATTTGTCTTATAGCATCTAAGTTTGTAAAGACCTATTATGACCGTAAATTTAGTAAGAAATGTCTGGTCAAAGTAAAATGTAAAGGTGTAATGTCATGGTTGGATTTTTATAGAATTATTTATTTCATTTGGGCAGGGGTGCTGTTATTATAGAGATGTGAAAGGGGTGTAATAGGTTCTTGCAAACTTGAGAGTATTCTAAGGAAGGGTTACGATAGGTCTATGCAAACTTCTGCAAATTTAAGGGTGATACAAGGCAGAGTCATGATAGGTCTGTGCAAACTTGAAAATGCCACAATTCACAAATTACATAAATTTCAGGCCAAAGCCATTGATAAACTAAAAAGATAAATTATTGATAAATCATTAAAGAATATTTACTTGGATGTAGCCAAAGGCCCACGTGACTCCTCTTATTTTGTGAATTCAGGATACTTGATGTGGAATCAATGGATCCTTAGGTTTTGATTCATTTGGTTGAGTTGATATTGATGTGTTCGTGTTGACGAAGGGCTCTCCGTCAATTTCTCTCTCGGATTACACACTCATCAAAGATTTTATTGAAACTAGTTGTTATTTTTAGCCTTCGGCTTTAAAAATCATTTACTAATCCTAATTGCTGGAAGCCAAAACCCATGCAGAACTTCCAACAAACACTATATGTACACTTCTTCATCATCCTCTACCATCACAATTTATCTGGGACACAACGACAATCAATTTCACAATCTCCCCTTTAGATTAATTATTTGTTTGCTTTTGCAAATTTGGCCTTTATGCCTCTGCTATTGCTTCAATTTCTTTTTATTATGCACCAACCTTAAAACATGCCTCTCCTAATTCCAAATAATGTTTCTTTCCACTCAATTCCTTCACCTTTGAAAACCATATTTTTTCCTAGAGAGGGAGAGGAGAGAGAGAGGTAGGTCGTAGGTTGTGAGTGTGAATGGAAAGAAGAAGAGATAAGAAAGAACCGAAAAAACAGAGATCAAAAGAAAAAAAAAAGATTAATTTTCTTGTTTATAACCAGAACTAAATATCATTATCTCAGACTGAATCTTGATCAGTTAAATGTAACTGCAAATAAGTTTGCAAATTAAGGTACAATTGCGAAAACATGCTAAGTTTATTAAGTCTGATTAATCCACCTCAGGACAGGAAGACATGGGAAGCTTCTCCCATCTTTACTCCATTAGGCAAACAGACATGGAGTTGAACACAGTAAATTAAATACCAATTCTCAAATCAATATAAGAGAATGTCATTTTGCCACATGCATAGATATGCAGCTCATTGTACATTAAGAAGTAAAAAAAAAAAGCCATATAATTCATATTTGCCAATTAAGACAAAAGCTACATCACATAATCCCCAATTATATACAAAAGCTGTCTCTTTTCTCTCACTCAGTTTACATATTTTTTCCAATATAAAATTTTTTGCTAACATGTGCTAAAGAGGAAGTATGCTTTGTAAGTACCTGCAAAAACATATATGAAAAATAAGTGTTTGTCTTCTATCAAGCATTCCTCCTTAGAAGCAGAGCCAACAGATAGCATAGGATAGAGTCAACTGATGATAGCGCGACAATAAGCAGTGCCACAATTACAAGAGTGAGGGTTGCGGTCTTCAGCTGCATAATATCAATGACAAAATCTAAGATTCTCAAAATTGCAATGGCTTTGAACAAAAAATAACTATGATTACAATAGTACCATAAATTTAATCATTTGGATTTGGAAAATTACAGTTTAATAGCATTAACAAATATTTTGGAGATATCAATCAGCTTTTTCCACATGAATTACAATGCTACAACTTCAAAGTCACATAAGAATTTTATGTTACATACAGTGCTTTTGAAGCTTGGCCATTCTATGTGCTTCAGCTGACTCGGCTGCTCAACTAGAAATAAAATTAATGATTTCATAGCCCTGGAGAAAATATTAAAACCATTTGTTCCATGAGTACTATATTCTTAATCTACACAAAAAAAATTACATCAAGTTCATAATTCTGTCATAAAGCAGAAAAAAACTATAAGTTCATTGAAGTATGGCATATATTTTGTTTGTGTGTGTGTGTGTGTGTGTGTGTAAACATATATAAGAACACCTTATTGCTTCCTTAATAAGAGTCAGCAGAAAAGGTTCTTGAGGCAATTCATCGTTGTAGTTCAACTGATAATCATCCCTTCCTACGGATAAAACATGCTTGTTCCTAGAATGCTTTGAAGGAAAATATTGAATTTGTCCTCTAGGAATCTGTTAGAACAAAAATTCAATGATCAACAACTAGCATCCACCAGGCAACTGAGTTCATAATTTTCATTGAAAAGAAAGCAATTGTATTCGGAAGTGAAAAGAAATTCACCATTTTAGGTAAATGAATAGCATAGCCATCGTTAAATTTGCCTTCTTTGTGTCTTTGAATCCTAAAAGGTTGATTATAAGGGCGAGGAGGAACCAAACCTATGGGCAAAAAGAGTAATCCATTTAAAGTAAGAACAGATTGCACAAGCCTTAAGTAACATCATTATGTTTGTAAGGTTAAATATACACTACAAAAATTTATTTCATTTTTACCTAAATTAACTGGATTCCCTTTTTAGAATACAATTCCAATGCCACATTTCTAGGAGTAAAACAACAGTCACAAAACATATAGAGTGTGATAATCTTGAAAAAGCAGGAGAGAAAAACCTGGAAAACTTCTGGTAAACTCACAAACAGCAGCACTCATAGTAGTACTACTGTTGGCTGTTCATCAATTTTCATCCACTACACCATCAAAATACTTATCACTTATAGAATCCCAAAACAAAGCATAGTAAATATGTATTGTTCTATAATGAAAACCAGTCCCCATAAGTGGTGATTTGCTGAAGTACTTAAAAAAAAAGGGTTTTAACACAGCACTTCGTCTTACAAAATTTTATACAATGAATATACTGTTACTACTAATAATAAGAATGCATAGCTAATTGAAGTTAAACAAAACTTTCTTTGTCTTTTTCATCATCATAAGATTTGATTTCATAATGATTACAATTGAAATTGGTAATAAAATCAAAATATTGTTATGTTTGTTCGGTATCACTGTCATATGGAAATTAGCAACTCATGTATGAAGTGATAGAATCGATTTAAAATGAGGTTTAAGAGGTGGGTTTTCATAAAAATTGAAAATGTTTCACAGATTTAATGATAAAAGTATGAGATTTTTTTCTTAACAGAATCAATTTTTATGGGATTGAACGTGAAGAAGAAGAAGCAGGGGAGGAGGAAGAAGAAGAGAAACAAAAGGAGATATAATTGAGTAGTGTCAGAGTGGTTCATACCTTGGATTTGTTGAAGATGGGTATGGGTAGAGCTCTGAGGTCTCTACTACCACACTGTTCTGCTCTGGTGCGTTTTGGAGCTATTTCGGCGCTTCCAGATGAATTCAAGAAAGATTATTATTATTATTATTATTATTTACACATACTGATTTTCGTTAGAGCTATTTTATTTTATTTTTTCATTTTAATTTTTCTTTTCATTTACGAAAATCATATTAGAAATCAATTTTTTTAGAAACCCTATATATTTTAAAATTGTTTATTGTTACCTATATTAATAATTTCAAAACCTAAAATTTGGGATTATGACAAAAATAACATGCTTTGAGATACAATTTTTTCGAGTGATGCAAAGATGAAATTATTTATATACAGTTTCAATATTTTTATTTTTATTTTTATTATAAAGGAAAATAGTTAATCATTTCAGTTGGTATTTGCAAAATAAGTGTTCGTATATTTTCGGATATAAATAAACTTCATTGAAATTATATTGAAATTTTGATTAACAAACTTCTATTTTGATTACTTAAAAAGAATTTTGATAGTATTTTAAATATTTTTTATTTAATAACAACCAATTTTTGCATAGTGATTACATTTTTATTTTACTAACAAAAAAAAAATTATATTTGTAACGTTTTTAATTTTTATATAACTATTATATTTACTATTTTAAAAAATATGATAATATAAAAACGATACGTGTGGGTGAGAGTTAAAAAGAGTATATAATTTATGAATGTTTATGATAATGACTAAAAATTTTTCTTTTTTATTCTTAAAAAAAATTAAAACATATTAATTGAAATTAAAAATTAATAGACCGAACCAAGCAAATAAAGTTCAGAATTTTCTAAAAAATCTTCAATTTTATTATTATTTTTTTAAAATATATGCATAGAAATAACTCGTTTTATTTGTCTAATCCATCGATAAAGTCATGCATATATTTTTTTCCTAATTTTACCTCAAAATTAGTAGTCACCACAAAGCAGAGTTTAGTTCGATTTATACACATACATAAATGCTTATCAATGAGAAAGACATAACAAGTGGTGTGGTTGGAGCAAGTGATTCTTGGCTGCTTCCAATTCTATTCTTTCCCATGTTTGCTTCCTCTTCAGTTCTCGTTGGCGAGCCAAGAACTGCCTGTGTTCAATTTCCTGCAGGCAGTTTTCATATAAAGATGGATACATTTCCTGAAGCATTGCTTTAACGTCTTCTGTCAATTGCTTGACACTGTCGCTCCAATGCCATTTCAGGTTCTTCTCCATCCCTTCAACCACCACAGGTAACACTTCTTCTATGGCTGATGATACCAATTTCACCAACTGTTCATTGTTCCATATGTATAATGCACGTTCTGCAACCTGACCATCACGTTTCCAGTAATACATATATTATCAAGATTCAAGCCATGCATATCTTAAATCACCATTTTTATTAAACTTGATTCAGACCATTTCAATAACACTCCATAATTGGTTATTAGGTTTTAGATTTTAAATATAAGATTAGTCTTGTTTCAGATTGCCAACCAAATTGTACCAAAATGTTTTAATTATTTTAGACGTAAAATAGACTTAACTAGATAGTATGCAAAAATCGAAACGATTGATTTTCCTTTTGTTAAAACCGAATTACAGTTGAATTTTTCGAACATTTGTTGCTCACCCCTATAAATAATAAACACATATTCCTTCAACAGAAAACAAAAGATAGAAAATGAGAGCACTTACATGATAATTAAAGAGAAGGATTAGGGTTAATTACCTGAGAGTTCCAACTGTTCAAGCATCTTGTAATTTGGGTAGAAATAGGCAAAGCCAACTTTCTATAATGGTCAGGATCAATATTATCCACTAACTCCTCCAATTCACCTATAAGCAAAATTTCCTTTTGGCAATTGGTGATAGGCCAATACCTTAACAATCCTCTAACAACGATCCCACCTAACATTGGCTCTTTCTGCACAAATTGATTAACACAATAAGATAACTGTCTATGGTAAAATTGCACCCCTTTAGTCTTATGCAAAGGAATAAGCACTCTCATTAGAAAAAGCTTATGTTCTTCTTTTAATGGCACTGTAAATCCATTTATAATACTTCCCCATATCTCAAGCAACTCAGCTACCCCATAATGCTTCTCCGTCTCGAAAGCATAATGCAAGAACACTTGATTCATTGACTTTCTCATGAATGTACGATGGAAGGTGAATCTCAAGTATATCCGGTGAAAAACATTCTTCAGACTCTCGCGTTCGCGAGGATCATCAGACTGGAAAAGAGAAAGAAGGTTAAGAACAAATGATTGATTGATATGTTCGCGAAGAACCTTGGGATCAATGTTAAGAACTAGTCTAAGAAAAACGTCATAAACAATTTGCAGATGTTGCCAAGTGGGTGAAAGAGTAGAAGCAAAATCTTCGTCATCAGGTAACAATTCTGCTGAAGTTATTGTATTATAATTACAAGATGGAGGTAAAGGCCGGAAAAGGTTTACTGCTATCATAGAAACAAGAGAGGACAGGACTTTCTCAGGAAATGGCTTTTTGGGGGATTTTACTATACCAAGAAGTTGAATCAGTTCGTTTCTTTTTAGATCTTGTTGAGAAGGAGACTCTAAGGGATCGGTGAAGTTAAAAACGATCGAACAGTTGGATATTATCGATAGAATTCCCTCATTTTCAGACTCTAAGGAAGATTGTCTCGTCTTTCTTGGACTAGAAGAAGGAGTGATGCTGATATTTTTTGAATCTAAATCGAGTAAGTGTTGCAGAGTAGTAGATTTTCTACTTGGAGAGGCTTTTGGAGAGCCCTTTGGAGAGGACTTTGGAGAGCTTTTGTAAGCATTCTTCATCATTTTCTACTATATACAAGAGCTTGCTTATCTCTTTGTTTCGGTTGCTTAATATTAGTTTCCATCAGATTGAAAAAATTCTGGGTTTTTTTAATTTTCTATACTGCTGCAGAAAGAAAGGAAAGAAGAAAGAAACAAAAAGACAATATTCTTAAGCTATCTTCTTTATCTTCATTTCTTGTTGGAATATTATTCGAGAAATGCCAAAAACGACAGAGATGATTCATAACAAGGAGAGATTAATTGTAAAAACCGATGATGGAACATAGAATTTCGCACAGAAACAATAAAGTTGACAAGCAAAACGACATCAAGATAGTTAAGGGATTTTTCTTTGTTCTTGTTCATCATTTGGTTGATTGCCATGTGTTTATGCCTCCTAACATGTATTGTAACAAGTTGGTGGAATGGACAGCTTGGTGCAGCTCATATGAAAATAGATGCAAAAAGATTATTCCATTATTAAACTTAAATCTAATGCAATGCAATGTATACATTAAGGGTGTGCTTGGACGACAGATATCCGAATCTATTTACGAAAGCGGTTTCAAAAAAAAAAAACTATTAATTTAATAATTTTGTTTTGAATTTTGTCCTAAAAGTAATTATATATGGACAAAACTAGTTATTTGATTAAAACCGATATTTATCCATCCAAAATTTTTCTAATCTTGTCTCATTCTGAAAATTGGGTATTTTCATTTATCTTTTCTTTGAGATTTAAATGTTTCTTTTTTTTTATGAATTTCAAATTATGTACATGAAAATCATTTTCTCCATTTTATTTTTAGTTTTTTTATAATACCTATTACTTGTTAATGTAATAATACTATAGAAAAGAATATGCATTTTCTTGAGTAATAAAACAATAATAAATTAAAGTTCATACAATACATATAAAGTTAAATTTTATACAATTTTTTATTTGAATTAATTATTTAAAGAGCATTTGGTTTAATTGATTCATATAGCTAATAGTTGATTCATAATCAAAAGCTAGATTATAGGTATTTGGTAAGCTGATAGTTGATAAAAATTCCAAACAGCTGTCGACTGCGTCACTGATATTTTGGAGCTTTTTGTATGAGTTGCTAGTTGATTTGAATATTATTTTATTTAGACTCTATTAATCTTAGAAAATTTAACAACTAATAAAAATGTTCAAATTAAAATCTTTTAAGATAATTTTTTATTAAATATTTGTAACAGTCTAATTTTTCGGTGTCAGTGATTTACCGGTCTGTGAATAGTACCATGGGTCCGAAACTTGGTATTATTTCGGTTCGGAAAAATTACTATGAGTATCTAATATGTTATTTAATATTTTTAGAGCATATTTGCATAATTCAGGTGGGTAGAGAAAATTTTATGAATATTTTTGGAGAATTGCGGCAACTAATAAATATTATTATTATTGTTGTGGTATATTAAGGAATAAATGGTGAATTATTTTTTAGAAGTTAATTTAATTAATTTATGGAGTTAAATAATATTTAGAAATGAATTATTTGAGGAATATTTAGAGCCATTGGATGAGATTAACTAAGTCTTAATCTTGGCCATTGATTTAGCATGAAAAGAGGAAACAAAGTTTGACTTTGCTACTTAAGTAATCTACACATTCTCTTTCTTCTTCCTCCCCATTCTTCACGCCATTTCTTCTTTTCTTCTTCCTCCATTTCTTTCATTTTTCTACCACAAATCTCCATTAAACTACCTAATTAAATTATAGAAAAGTAATTAACTCTTAAAGAACAAGTAATAGAAGCTAGAATTTGGAGTTCCTAAGCTTTGGATTTGAAGTTGCCATTGAAGGAGGTGAGTTGTAATTTTTGGGTTTTGTAAATTATTAAGTAAAACTCTAGGATTAGCCATGAAATTAATGCATTAAGACATGCTACTTTCTTTTCCCATGTTTGTAGCGTTTATATTATCAATCCTTTGACTCAAGATCTTTTTGAGGATGATGTTAATGATGCATTTAATGTAGTAATTTGCAAGAGCATTGACATCGACAGCCTGGGAAAGCTTGAAGAAAAGTTTTCATTTGACGGAACATTGTAGGAAGTTGTGTATGAAATGGAGGCAACTAGGCCTTTGAAAGGTAACATTTGTAATTTGGAGTTACCTTCTTCTCACACCAAGCTGTTACCATCTGTTTTGCAGGCACCTAAGTTAGAATTAAAGCCATTGCCTGGTCATTTGAAGTATGCATACTTAGGTGAGGGAGAAACACTCTCGATAATTATTTCTAACAAACTTAGCAAGGTAGAGGAGGAAAAGTTAGTCCGGATTTTGCGCAATCATAAAGAGGCTATTGGATGGACCATAACTGACATTAAAGGGCTGAGCCCGTCGACGTGTATGCACCAAATTCTATTAGAAGAGAGCTATAAGCCAAGGAGAGAAGCTCAAAGATGCCTAAACCCACCAATGATGGAGGTGGTGAAAAAAGAGATCCTGAACCTACTGGATGTAGATGTGATTTATCCGATTTCAGACAATAATTGGCGATTCCGGTGCAAGTCGTACCCAAGAAAATGGGTATAACTATAGTTGAGAACACCGATGGAGAGCTAGTGCGCACTCGAGTCCAAAATGGGTGGAGCGGTTGCATAGACTATAGGAAGTTGAACGCATCTACTAGAAAAGATCATTTCCCACTTCCTTTTATTGACCAGATGCTTGAAAGGTTAGTTGGATGTTCTCACTATTATTGCCTTGATGGTTATTCAGGTTTCTTTCAGATTCTGGTTGCACCCGAAGATCAGGACAAGACGACGTTCACTTGCCCTTTTGGTACCTTCGCCTATCGACGAATGCCGTTTGGACTTTGTAATGTTCTAGCCACGTTCCAAAGATGTATGGTGAGTATATTTTTAGATTATGTAGAGAATATAATAGAAGTTTTCATGGATGATTTTACCGTTTATGGTGACTCTTTTGATTCATGTTTGATTAATCTCACCAAGGTTTTAGAAAGATGCCTAGATTAAACTTGGTTTTAAATTATGAAAATTTTCATTTTATGGTGGAACAAGGTTTGATTCTAGGCCATGTTGTGTCCTCAAAGGGTATAAAGGTAGATAAGGCTAAAATTGATATGATTAAATCTTTGCCTTACCCCACCAGCGTGCAAAAAGTTCATTCTTTTCTTGGTCATGCAGGATTTTACAAGCATTTCATCAAGGACTTTTTGAAGGTAGCACAACCTTTGTATCAGCTACTTCAAAAGGATGCACCATTTGAGTTCAATGAGGCTTGCACAAAAGCTTTTGACAAGTTGAGAGAAGATCTGATTTTTGCACCTATCATCCAACCTCTGAATTAGGACCATCCTTTTAAGATCATATGTGATGCGAGCAACCACGCCGTGGGAGCTGTTCTTGGACAGCGAATTGGGAAGAATCTGCATATGATCTATTACGCGACAAGAACCTTGGATAATGCACACTGCAATTACTCTACTAAGGAGAAAGAGCTTTTGGCAATTGTGTTTGCATTAGAGAAGTTTCGGTCTTACTTGCTAGGAACCAAGGTCACTGTGTATTCTGACTATGCAGCCCTTAAGTACTTGCTCACCAAGAAAGAATCAAAGCCTCGCCTGATTCGTTGGATACTCCTTCTTCAGGAATTTGATATCAAGATAAAGGACAAGAAGGGTTTAGAAAATTTAGTTGCTGACTATTTCAGCTGGTTAACATTCAACGAAAAGCCATCTCCTTTAAAGGATGACTTTTCGGATCAATATCTTTATAGTTTGAGTGATAAGTTTGTTCCATGGTTTGCTGACATTGTCAATTATCTTGTTAGAGGTTCACTTCTAGAAGAATTATCCAGATACGAGAAGGACAAAATTCGTTGGGAGTCAAGATACTATATATGGGATGACCCCTACCTTTGGAAATTTTCCTCTAATAAGATCATTCGAAGATGCATAGCAGATACGAAGATTCAAAGTGTACTACAGTTCTGTCATTCTTATGCATGTAGTGGGTATTTTGGACCTAATCGGACTGCTTGTTAAGTGCTAGATTGTGGCTCGTTTTGGCCTACTATATTTCGTGACTTGTACTTATTTTGCAAAGCCTATGAGCACTGCCAGCGGACCGGCAATTTGGGCAAGAGAGATCAAATGCCACTCAGATCTATTCTGATATGTGAGATTTTTGACGTATGGGCCATCGATTTCATAGGACCGTTTCCAATGTCCTATGGAAATTCATACATTCTGCTTGCTGTGGACTATGTGTCAAAGTGGGTGGAAGCAAAAGCTATAAGGACTGATGATGCCAAAACTATGGTAAGTTTTGCTAAAAGTCATGTTTTTTACAGGTTTGGCGTTCCTAAAGCTATCATCAGTGATCGAGGGACACATTTTTGCAACAAAGTCATGACCAATCTTTTGAAGAAGTATGGAATTACACACACAGCTTACCATCCTCAAACGAGTGGACAGGCCGAGGTTTCTAACAGGGAGGTGAAGTCTATTTTGGAGAAGACAGTTAATCCAACTAGGAAGGACTAGAGCCTCAAACTAGACGATGCTCTCTGGGCCTATTGGACAACATACAAGACCCCCATTGGTATGTCCCCGTATTGTTTGGTCTTTGGTAAGCCGTGTCACTTACCAGTGGAGTTGAAACATTGTGCATTATGGGCTATCAAACAATGTAACATGCAACTAGAAGAAGCTAGTGAGCAAAGGAAGTTGCAGTTACAAGAGTTGGAGGAAATTAGAAATGAAGCTTATGAGAGTGCCAAACTCTATAAGGACAAGACCAAGACTTCCCATGATAAAATGGTTTCCAGGAAAACTTTTAAAGTTGGGCAAAAAGTTTTACTTTTTTTATTCAAGATTAAAATTATTTCCCGGTAAGTTAAAATCTAGATGGATAGGACCTTTTGTAGTTACTAACATGTTTTCTCATGGTGCAGTGGAAATTAGAAGCTTGGAAACTGACAAATTTTTTAAAGTTAATGGCCACCCTCTTAAGCTGTTCTATGAGGGATTCACAATTCCTAAGCTAGAGGAGATACATTTGGTCAGTCCAAGCTTGGTGGATTAATGCAGGAACATCTAGCCTAAGATGTTAAACTAGGGCGCTTGTTGGGAGGCAACCCAATATAAGGCTTGCCCAAGCCTAGTGTCTATTTTTATTTTATTTTCAGTCTTGTTATTTTATTTTAATTTGAGTCATCTTCTTCCTTTGGCGCCCGTTCACTTTCTGGGTTTGCACTAGAAACCAGAGTGCTGGATTTATCTCCCATGGTTAAAACAAAAAGAAAAAAAGAGAGTAAAGAGAGGTGTTAAAAGCTTATTATTAGTTCTTTTACTTTGTGTTCTATTTTTACCCATTGGTAACTACGTGGTATGTTTAGTTCTTTTGCTTTTATTTCATTATGTTATGTTATTTTATTTTCTTTTCTTTCTTTATTCTTCTCCTTATTACTTTTATAACTTTATTTACCCCTCATTGAATTTCTTTTATTCACTTCTGAAAATTTTTAACATATGTCACTATTCCTCTCTCTCTTGGTTTCCTATTGCAGCCGCCAAATACTCAGCCGCACTACCTCTCTTGCCGAAACCTAGCATGTCACGCATAGAGTAGCAAGCTGACAGGCTTTCGGGCAGGACCATCTCCACCCTACTATCGCGCCCTTCGCCTACGCCATCCACCCCATTGTCTTGACTCCAACCACTAGAGGAATTATTCACTTTGGATCAAGCCGGTTCCATCCCATACTAGATCAGCAAGATTTGCACGGTTTTGTCCCGTAGGTGAAATGGAAACTTCCCAGGAGGTAACCCATCCTAGGATTTCTGTCAAGCAAGCACGATTAACCCTAGAGTTCTTCCAAATCTCCAGCCATTCCACCAAAAGGTGCCTCTGATGATTAGTTACCCCCTTTTCGATATATGATTCGATTCATTCTTATGTCCTGCATTCCACTACCCTAGCTAGCCTGCCATCCTAGAAGCTCGCCAGGAGCCCTACTCTACCCACCCTCTTAGGATCGCTTTGCTGGGTTGGGATGTCACAGGCCCACCAGCTTACGCATGGTTCGTCCTCGAACCATATATTTACTGGAGGGGGTTAGGCTCTAATACCAAATTGTAAGGTCCTGAATCAAACCACCAGAGGAATTGTCCGCTTTGGATCAAGCTGGTTTCATCCCATACTAGATCGGCAAGACCGACACGGTTTTGTCCCGTAGGTGAAATGGGAACTTCCCAAAAGGTCACCCATCCTAGGATTTCTATCAAACGAGCATGCTTAACCCTAGAGTTCTTCCAACTCTTTAGCCATTCCACCAAAAGGCACCTCTAATGATTAGTTACCCCTTTTCGATATATGATTTGATTCATTCTTATGTCCTGCATTCTACTACCCTAGCTACCTTGCCATCCTAGAAGCTTGCTAGGAGCCCTACTCTACCCACCCTCTTAGATTGCTTTGTCGGGTCGGGATGTCACACACCTTGCCATCGTGCTTTAGTTCCGACGATGAGAGTGACTCGGGCTCTGCCTCGACGATGGTACTGCCGCCTTCATCTCGTATCGCCGCACCCACCACTAACCATAGCCGATGCTAGCCACAGAGTCTGGTGCCTGCAACTCCACCTTCTCCTCCGCTTCCAGTCGCCCCGTGCTGTCAGATACATTCCTAAACTTAGCGCGCCCGACGTGTCGTGCCAACCACCTCAGTAATGCTGCGGCAAGCCATGCGATGACCACCGCGATGCCCTGCTACTCCGGTTCCTCCTCCCACATCCGTTTCTCCTGGCGCACCTGCCTCCCCTGCTGCTAAGCCACCTGCCTTAGTCGACCAAACTGCCAATGCTCCACCTCTGCCACAAAGTCATTCTTGAATGAGGAAAGGTAAGAGTCGATACTCTCCTAGCCTTGCTGATTTGAATATTGCATTGCATTTTGATTTGATTGTCCATAAAAATAGCTATGCTTTTGTTCGACACCTCGAAATAATACCCTGTAAATCTATTGATGTGCCCTCTCTTGTTACGCTTCAATTACATGATGAATTTTGTGTTTTAGTTGATGTCATCGATTGGCAAGAGTTTTTCTTTTGTCAATGTCCTACATTCGTCAAGCTTTGCCTGGAATTTTTTTTAACATTTGAATTTGTTCACTGTTCCTAGTCTTTTAGTCTCAGTACACTTGATACCATCCGATTTCACTTGATGGGTCAAATGCTTAGCTTTTCTGTTACATCTTTTAATATCACATTGGATGTACTTGACACTAAGTCCGCTATGATGCTGCATATTTAGATACTTACTGTGATTACCCTGAGGATTTCAATACTTTAGATGCCTATAGGACACTCACCGGTCAGGATAATATTCCATTTCATTTTAGTTAGTCTAAGGCCAACCTGATTCAGAGTGCTACATTGCAATACATTCACCGTTTCTTGGCCTACACATTTTCCGGCCGAACTGAGGACACTACTGTCCTCTCCAAACCTGAGTTATTTTTCTTATGGTGTATGGTCACTGGGAGGCAAGTGAATCTTGGGTTTTGTCTTGCCACCCAATTTGAGAGTATCATCCTTACTAGACGTGACATGCTTTTAGGGTCTATTATCACCATGCTAGCTGTTAGACAGGGTGTATTGGATCTTGATGAACATAATTTGCATATTGCTTGTGCCATGCCTCTGTTGGATTTACCTATTTTAGATTCTATGGGCTTATTGTGCTACAAGGAGAGTGGTTCTTTTGTTTTTGCTCCTGCAGGTCCCATTATTCCACACCATCAGCACGTCTTTTGTAAGAGGAAGGACACTGCAGCTGTGCCTTCGACATCCGCTCCTCCTGCTGCACAGCCCGAGGCATCTCCATCTTTGGCTTCTCACATGAAGTGTTTGGAGGGCAAGATTGACTCCCTTACTTCCACGGCCACCGAGGTCCACATTGCGCTACATGCCATCGCGCATCATTTAGGGTTACCATGGCCCTTGTCTTTCCCTTAGTTTCACGTTTGCCTCCTCCACAGGGAAGCTTTCTTTCCTTTTTCTATCATTTTCTTATTCTTTTTGGAAATTGAGCCTCCCTCTGTGTTGTTGATGATTCCACATTGGGACAATGTGAGGAGTTAGTGTGGGGGAGGAATCAAGAAATCTAATTTTGGAAGTGCTTGGTTTGTTTAATTTCTAGATAATATTTTTTAAAGCATTGAATTTTTGAGCATTTTTGCCATATTCTAAAACTTGATTCAGATATTTCTTTTAACAATTGCTCTTAAATTTTTAATAAATTTTATTTCTTATTCCATGGAAATTTTGATTTTTTTATGTGTATATATCTTATTTCCAAATTTCTTTCTTATCTAAATGTATGATTGACATTTTCTTTTGAACTCATGAGAAGAATTCATTGCCCTTTAACTAGTTTCTTTTGCATTAAATTGATTCTTTGGAATTTTAGGCAAAGTAATAGTAATCTTCATTATTGACTTCCATCTTATCCATACCATAGATTGCATTCCCTAATCATTCTATTTTGTACAAATCATTTAGACTTCATTAATAGGGGAAACTTTTACTTGTTTGTGCTTAATTCACTATTGTGCATATTTTAAAACTTTGTTTAACTTATTTAAAGTACTACTCTTGGATGTTTAGATGTATGATTTGAAAGGATGGAGGGTGTAAATCTCAAAAAGCGATATAAAAGGTGAGGAATAAAAAAGAACGAAAAAAGCGCTAATGCACATGAGTTCTCTAAAAAGTTGCAAAATAAGAAAAAAGGAACTAAAAAAAGAAAAACATGGAGAACGAAAAAAACGGTAATGCACATGAGTTCTCCAAAATTGCAACAAATAAATGAAAAATGAAGAGTGGAGAAGGCACATTCCTTTCATTTGAAAAAATTACACCACATCCTAGAGTAGTGTACTTTGGTAGGTTAACCTTGTGTTTCGAGATGCAACAACTTAAATTTTGATGGAACCTAATAAGTTGTGTACATAAATTTTTAAGTCTTTGTGGTTCATACTTAAGGGATGCTTTGAGGTTGCTATATATTGGTATGAAATTAGATGGAATAAACAATAATGATTATTACCTTACTTGTCTTTCTTTACAAATTTTTAATCTTTTGTTAAAGAATATTGTTGTGGGGTGGAGTAAATTTATTTGTGAGTTTTGATTGAGAATTTAGTCATGCTTGAGGACAAGCATGGAATAAGTGTAGGGAAATTTGATAGCTTGTTAATTTAGTATAAAATGTCATTTGTTTGATTATTGTTTATGGGTAGTTTTTGGTTAAAATGAAAATTTTTCACTTGGTTTTCATATTTCTCATAGGATATGCTGGATTTGTTGAAAAGGAAACCTTGGAGATTGATTTCTTAAAGTTTTTTATGAAACTATCAAGTTAAAGTTAAGTCTTTAGAAAGCTACTAGAAGTTTTTGGTTAGCGCTTGGGCAAGCACAGAGAAAGATCAGTCCAGGAGAGAGAAACGCTATTGAAAGTCTTTGCATAGCGCTTGCCCAAGTGCTATGAAGTCAGACTCGTAGAGAGAGAAATGGTGCTAGAAGTTTTTGCATAGCGCTTGGGCAAGCGCTAGAGAGACACAATCTGAACTTTTGCAGAATCTTACCAGATATGAGAAAATATTGCGAGCTGGCCCATTTTTTAAGAGATTTTGCAGATACTCAATTAAATATTTTAGATTTTTAAAAGATATTTATTTTTAGGGATTTCTTTTCTCCTCTATATATAGGATTTTAAGGATTATAAAAGGGGATCTGATTATTATTACTACTTTTAGAATAGATCTGCAGTTTATTTTATTTCTCATGTTCTTCATAGCCATGAGCGACTAAGCTCAATATTTTCAGTCAAGAGTTGATTTCAAGTAGGGATTCTTCAAGATTGTGATATCTAAATACAATAAGAATATTCTTTAAATTCGATTGGCTTTTGTGTGTTTTTTGAATTTATGAGAAACTCCATCTCTATTATTTTCTTATTGTTTGTTTAATAAGGGTTCATTGTTCAATCTAATAGGAAAGCATATAGCTATCAATTAAATTGAGATTCGTATTGTCTAACTAAATTAAACAAGTAGCGAATAGTATAATTTGATTGTGACCAGGCTTTCGGATTATATTATGGAAACTCAAATCTATTTTAAATGAACTCCGCTTGTAAGTTTGTTGAATATGGCAGGATCCTTCTACTTTTTATTGCTGCTAGTGAATTAAATTCTATCACTTGTTTAGGATTGTTTGCTAGTTAACGATTACTCTAACGCTTGTCTGTTTAATCTAATATTACGAAAGGATTTTTCGGAGGCGCTTGTCCAAAGATTATAACCTGTCAGTTTTTTCGAATTATAAAACTATTTTTGTATCAATGATCAATCAAGAGAATCCCATGCTATGAATCACCCTTGGCTGAACCGTTCTCATTATTGATTTTAATTATTTAATTCATTAATTTCTGCTACTTAATTATTTTTCAATTTCTACTTTGATTAAAGCCCCCCTTTTTTTATTTATTGTTTCACTAACTAGTTTCAATTTAAAAATCAACTTTGTTAGTCCTGAGGGTTCGACCCTTCTCTCCCTATCTACGATTTACTTAGATTAGGAAGAGTATGAATTATTTTTTGTGATCTCGATACCCATCAAATTTTGGCGTCGTTGCCAAGGACTAGTCTAAATCTGATTTCTTATCTTAATGACTAGATCTGAACAAGCTAATTTAAATTTTGATCCAGAAATTGAGAAGACAGCTTGTGCATTAAGGAAGGCAGCAAGATAGCGAAAGGAACAAGCAGCCATGACATCCACACCTCCTTTAGACGAACCAGCACCTGAATTTCCAACAAAGTCTGAAGGAGCAGATGCCGAATCTGAAGAAGAAGAAGTCATGGCTGAAGAGCAGACGGTGAGACAGCTAAACAGTGAGACAGCGACGCACATCATAAAAAATGTAGTAATCTATAAAAGTAGAGAAGTTTATCTTAAATGACAATAAGGGCAAGTCTCTCAAATTGCCAATAGAAGGAGAATAATTATTTAGCATAATTATAAAAAGATAAATTGTAATGACAGTAATTATAAATATGATTAGTTCTTATATTTTGAGATATTGTCATATACAGAAAAAAAGAAAGAAAACTAAACTAATAGTAATAAGGAAAAATCATTTTATTTGGAGATAAGAAAGGAATATAAGAGAAAAGAATTTCGATAATTTTTTCTTCAATCTAGAAGGAAAATAAAAAATTATAGAAGTAAATTTGTAGTGAAAAATTAATTTTATTTTTCTTTTATATAAAAAAAGTAACTTCAGTTTTTTTTAAAAAAATTTAGTTTCTTCTTATTTTTTCTTAAATTTAGTTTCGAAAAATGTCCATATTCAACGAATTGGCTAAGCTTAATTTTTTTTTGTTTCTTGTTCACAAGTTTTTTAATCCAATAAACTCTTTCTTCCATTTAGAGTTACACTTTGACGAAATTTGATCATTTGAAGAATTGACTTCTAATTCAAACTTTTTACTTTCTGCGTTTTCCTTCCTCTACTAATTTTATTTTTCTTTTATATGAAAAGAAAATAAGTAACATAAGTTTTTTCTAAAAAAAATTTAGTTTATTCTTAATTTTTCTTAAATTTAGTTTGAAAAATGTTAGTAATAATTTTTTTTTCTATTCATGAGTTTTTTAATCCAATAAACTCTCATTCCTGTTCAGAGTTATGGTTTGACAAAAATTAATTATGTAAGAATTAGCTTCTGACTCTTTACTCTTTGCATTTTCTTTTCTCTTTTCTCTTTTAATTTTCTTTTACATCTAAAAAAATAACATAAGTTTTTCTAGAGAAAAATTTAGTTCCTTCTTATTTTTTCTAGTCATTCATTAATAAAAAAAGACACAAAAACAAATTTAAAAAAAGAACACTTTATTTTTTCTTGGTAATAGATAAAATCTTGATTGATTAACTTGATGTATGGAGTAATCTCATACACCAAGAGCTAGGTTGTATAGACATGAGACATGAGATACAAAAACGTACGCGATACGATAATTTTTTAAAAAGTATGACATCCACACAATTAGGACACAGTACACTAAATAAGTATAATACATTAATATTTTAAATAAATAAATAATCATTTATAACAAATCATAAACATAAAATAAAAAGAAATACTTAATTTCTTATTTCAATATAATTAGTTAAATGCTCAAAATTATTATCATTATTGAAAAATAAATTAATAATGTGTGGGCATTTTTTTATATAGGTCATACTAGGGGTTCATGACCCACGAACAGGACTCGCCTAACTAGCAAAATAAATGGGTTGAGATTGAGGTTAAATGGTCTATGTTATAAACGAGTCACTTATTTATGACACGAATATAAATGTGTCATGTCAAAAGTTGATATGTAGGTTAGGCGAGTGACCCGTTTATTTATGAGTAAAGAGATAATTTTAGTGTTAGATATAAATACTCTAACTAAAACCTATTTAAATTTTGTTGTTGTATTGCTTTTTTATTTTAGTTACGAATCTTGAAGAATTTATGCAATTTATGTATGAAAATTTATTTTTAAATATGATGGAGTTAAATAAGTTAAAATTTAAAAATATTATAAGCAGGTTAAATGGGTCGTATATAGGTTAACACGATCTACTTAACTTGTTTATGATATTAGGCGGGTTACACAGGTTGTACATGGCTTTACACGACCCACTTAATCCGTTTATAATATTATGCGGATTAAATGTATCGTGTTCATATCACCTGTCTAATTTTTGTATCGTGTTCGTGTCGATAAATTCAACACAAATTATTAAATTGGTTGTGTTCGTATTGATCCTAATCCTGACATGCCAACCCATTGCATATATTGGTAAAGGATTTCACATGATACTTAAAAAGACACATCTTAACATTGTAATTTTTTTAGCATATCTCAATAAGATACAATTTTATAATGTATTTTTATTATTTTTGAATAATTTTATAAAAGATTATTTCATCTTTTAATATTATTCCGCTCATTCCTCGGGTTCTAATACTAGTTTGGTTAAATTACATACAATAAGAAGGATTTCAGCTCTTAATTTTCATTTTTATTTTTATTTTTTTATAATTTGGTTATTTAAATTCTGATATAACATTGCCCATACTTATTTGTTTAAACTCTTAAATTTGGAGCATCATTGAGACGTTTCAAGCTTGACCAACTAGTTCTTATACCGTCCTTATTCCCTAGAATTTATCCAGCATGTGAAAACACCCAAACATAACGGGCCAAGGCTCTCTATGTATTCAAATTATATATATATAAATATATAGCTGGCATTTTCTATGAATGAAAATTTCAAATGAATAGGCTACATAGGATTCTTGGTGCCAGAAAATTAACTATCAGAAACAGTTAGAGACATTCCTTGTTTTTGGCTCCAACAAAGAAAGGCATTTATAGTAGAATATCTGAGATCCCGTCAAGTTTTTATTAACCCAGGTTTACTTGTTCAAAATGCTAACAAAATATCTGGAATTTTCAATGTTGGATTGCGAGTATGGAGTTTCAAAATCCTCCGTTACTCAATAAACATTTTCTTCTTGCACTAGTTCATTCTTCATTACTCTTCCATGCTATAATGGCGCAACCTCAACTCGAAAAAAATGCCCTTTTGGCACTGAAGGCTAATTTCAATGACCCATTTTTGAATCTTAACTGGAATGGTCCTCTATGTCCTCTAGAGTACCCTACAAGATGGTATGGGATTAGATGCATCAACGGTCGAGTTAGTGAAATTCTATTGGAAAATATGGAGCTAAAAGGTATAATTGGAAATGATTCATTTGCTGTTTTCACCGAATTGACTATCCTCAGCTTCATGAATAATTCCTTATCAGGTAATGTAATGGATTTCTCTTTGAACAAGAAAGTAAAGGAAATCAATCTGTCAAGAAATATGTTCGATGGAATAATTTCACAGTCACTGCTTACTATTAATTTCTTGGAGTCATTGCAGCTTCAGGAAAATAACCTGACAGGTTTTATACCAGAATTTAATCAGCCTGCCTTGGAATTGTTCAATGTCTCCTACAACAATCTTTATGGTTCTATTCCAAAAGATTTGCAGAAGTTTGGGTATGATTCTTATTCTAACAACCCTCAATTATGCGGTCCACCTACTGATAATATCTGCAGTTTAAATGATACAGCAAACACCAATATTACAAACCAGCAGGCTAATGGAAGTCCTTCTTCCAAGCCTACTAAGATAGGAACTATACTCTTGCTTTTTGATGTCGTTGGTTTAGTGGCGGTTATTTTGCTTTTCAGTCTTTACTTCAGGAAAATAAAAAAACTTAAGAAGATGTTGAAGAAAATGGATGTAGAAGGAAATGAGGAGGTGAAGGAGGAGGAGGAGGGTTATGATGGTGGTCAAAATGAGTTGGAGATTGAAAAGAATAGAGAGGTTCAAGGAAAGGAAGTTGTTGTAGTAGGAGAAGAGAAAAGGAAGTTGATATTTTTTGAAGAAGAAGTAAGTTTTGAACTAAATGATTTGCTAAAAGCTTCTGCTGAAGGGCTAGGGAAAGGTGTTTTTGGAAATAGTTATAAGGCTATGATGGACGGTAGGCCAGCTGTGGTAGTAAAGCGTTTAAGGGATTTGAAACCATTAAGTAGCGACGATGTTGTAAAGCATTTGAATGTAATTGCTGAACTGAAGCATCCAAATTTGCTTCCCCTTCTTGCTTACTACTGTTCTAAGGAAGAGAAGTTATTGCTACATAAATTTGCTGGTAAAGGAAACCTCTTTAATCGCATTCATGGTAAGTGTTATTTGCATTTTGTTGTTAATTTTCTCTTCCATTCTTGTTCTCGGAAAAACTTATCTAAACCGGATCAACAGCCCAATTTATATATCAAACTAATGAAAATACAAATTTTTTTTTAAACAAGGATATTTTTTATCATACACTTAGAAAAAAAATGATAGTGTAAAAAATTTTCAAAGATGGAAAATATTTACTTAGACTGTTCATAGCCTCATTTATAAACCAAACTAGTAAAATTAAGGATACTTTAAATGAGTTTCTACTTTTTTTTTTTTTTTTCTAAGCAATGCCATTGTTTCAATGAAAATCATTAATTTCACTGATTTGGTCTTGTCTAGTTTTTTCTTCAAGGAATTTTTAATTTCATTCATTTGGTACATGAGTGGGACTACGAACCGGTTTAGGCAAGTATTTCCCCATATTCTGTTCTTCCTTTGTTTCCTCAGCAATACCAATTGAAGTACTATCATATTACAGGAGGAAGAGGCAATAAAGACAGGATCCCATTTCGTTGGAGTGCAAGACTATCAGTTGCCAGAGGAGTAGCAAGAGCCTTAGAGTACCTTCACCTAAACAACAAGTCATCATTTCCAACCAACAATAATATTGTTCCTCATGGAAACCTGAAATCATCGAACGTTCTTCTCGACGAGAATGATATGGTTCTTGTTTCTGACTACGGACTCACATCACTAATAGCACTTTCCATTGCGTCTACTCGTATGGTTTCTTACAAATCGCCTGAATATCAAACTTCGAAACGGGTTTCCAGAAAATCTGATGTTTGGAGTTATGGCTGTCTTCTATTAGAAATCCTGACAGGAAGAGTACCAGCTCATTCTGCTCCATCAGGAACTAATGGAGTTGATCTTTCTAGTTGGGTTCATAGGGCAGTTAGAGAAGAATGGACGGCTGAGATATTTGATATTGAAATATCCGTGCCGAGAAGTTCGACTTCTGGAATGCTAAAACTATTGCAAATCGCTATTCGATGCTGTGATAAGTCGCCTGAGAAGCGTCCTGAAATGACAGATGTTGTAAGAGAGGTGGAAAATATTAAAGTTGTTGAATCTGAAGAGGAACACGACTTGTCGTCGGATCAATCTTTAACAGATGAATCTTTGTCAACCAGTAATTCAGGAATAATGGGTGAAGAAAGATGATACAGATTGTTTTGGCTTTACCTTTTACCATGTGAAAACATTAATTGATTGTTCTGGTTTTTTTCACCGTATAAAGTAGATGCATTAATTTCTTGCCATGTGTTCGTAAATCTATATATTTTTTAATCTTTTCTGTAATAAATAAATTCAAAATATTTCTAATTTTGTCCCCAGTGATAAATTATTTTCGAGTACATCTATTTCATAGACTATAAATATTTATTAGGGATTTAATTGTAATTTATACTTTAATAATTATAGAGACCAATTGTGATATTTGACACAGAATCCTCACTAGAGACCCATATATTTTTCCACATGGACAATTACTTACGTCATGTTTCGCAACTGTTGTTTAGTATTTTGATTGAGTCAAAATATTATCTTAATTGATTATAGTGTTTGGTAAAATAATATATATCTTAACGTTTAGAGTTTGAAATAGTATTTCATAACTCGTTATTTTCATTAGCATTTAGCGTTTTATAATTTTTTTTTATGATATTTATACTCATCACTTATTTTTATCTTGTTCCGGCTTTTATACTCATTTTTATTGATTTATATTAAACAGCTATTCAAACACTTATTTGTACCGAACACTTTTATTCTAAATCACATATAAACAACTAACCACTAATAGCTAAAATCTAACCGCTATCCACTGATAAAACAACTGATAGCTAAAAAAACATGTAACAATTGTTCTAGTAAAATTGTCCAATAGACTCTTAGGTCATGTTTGGTATAATGTAATCAACCATGTAATGGAATGAGGATTATTTTACATGATTCATTACATTGTTTGGTTAGACTTTTTCTAGACAATGTAATGTAATCTTCATTACTTAATTTGAAGTAATATTCATTATATAAAAAAACACATATATTGCTCATTATATCAAGCACATGTAATACTAATTACATCAAGTTATCCCAATAAAAAATTTAATATTCAAGGCTATTTAACACTACCACCACCACTATCGCTCTATCACCACTACCACCACCGCTCCACCACCACTACTGCTCCATCACTCCCACTACCATCACCACCTCAATTATTACCACAACCACTCCACCACCCTCATCGCCACCTCAACCACCATTACCACCACCACTGCTCCACCACATCAATCATTATTGCTCCTCAACCTCAACCACCACCACTTTAACCACCACTGCTGCTCTACCACATCACCACCACCATTAGCGCTCTATAACCACCACCACCTTAACCAACATCATCGCCAGTAGCGCTCTACCACCATCATTACTACCACAACCAATAGTTTGCATTGTTGTCACCACCACATAATAAAAATTATATTTTGCTATTTAATACGCAACACAAAATAAAAATCATATTTTATTATAGGAATGGGAATAATTGAATGAAAAATCACTAAAAAGATCAAAATACTCACAATTTTGTATTGTAATTTAATTATGCAACGAAAACATATGAAAAAAAGTTATTTATAATGACTTAATCAACTTTTATTTTATTATGTTACATTAGGAGTGAGCATTCGGTTCGGTTAATTGGATATTTGGTTAATTCGACTAATTTGGTTCAGTGAATAAATCTTCGATTAAAAGTTTGATTGGAGAAAATTAAAATTTTGGTAATCGATTTAAAATGGATTAATCAAATTAATTGACTCTCAAAACTACATTGTTTTGGTTAAGTAGATAATAAAATTAAAAATAAAAAACATTTCAGTTTTTATTTTGATCAAGCAGTAAATAATAACTTCAGTTAATTTTTATTTCGGTTAAAGTTGGTTGATCATAAATTTCAGTTAAATTCAATCAGTTAATTAAATTTTTATTTTCTTTAACTTTGGTTCAGTTAAAAATCAAAATTAATTTAGCCAAAATGGTTCGGTTAAGTTCGGCTAAAAAATTAATTCGGTTAAGTAAAAAAACTTTTGATTAATTTATTTCGGTTAAAAATTTTACTCAAATTAACTGAATTGGCTGAATGATCATCCTTGAATTACACTTTTTTTTACTTACGTTTTTTTTATTTTTTAGTTCAAATAAATTTATAAATCTACATGATCTTTAATAATTTAATATAATAAATAATTTTTAGTTTAGATATTTTTTATATTAATAATGACATTGTGATGGTGATGGTGGTGGTGGAGTGGTATTTGAGATGGTAGTAGTGCTGGTGGTAGTGGAGTTGTTTGAGGTGGTGCTAGTGGTGGTGGAGGAGTGGTGGTTGTGGTGATGGAGTGATGATGAATGGTGTGATTGGTGGTGGTGGTGGTGGTAGTGGTGGTGGAGTGGTGCTGGTGGTGTGATTGATGGTGGTGAAGCAATGGTGGTAGTGGTAGTATTTTAATTACATTTCATTATATATATACAAACAAACATAAAAAAGGAATGACGATTACATTGCATAAATTTTATTAATTATATTACCAAACAAAGTAATGAAATATTAATTATATTTTATTACATTACATTGCATTACATCCAATCAAGCATAACCTTAAAGTAAAAGGACCACAGCCTTGATTCTCAAAAAAGAGAGATCGAACTCTAGAAAACTAAATCTAAACATAACTTTTCTCAAATAGTATAAGATATGTTAAAGGCTTTCACTATTATAACTAGAGTTCTATTTCAATTTAGTACTATTTTCTTTGGAGATGGTAATATTGAATTTGTAGAAAATCTAATATTTTTTTTCAAATGGTCAAAGTAGAGTCAATGAGTACTTCATAATCACCTTATTATTTATTTATTTATTTATTTATTATGAGAGTGATTACCATTTTTCTTGTAATATACAAAATATTAATAGAGGTGATTTGGATTGATAGGATATAAATGATGAAATTTAAAAATTCTATAGATTTCTAAAATTCCATTGTTTGAATAAGAAAAAGTAGGTCACAATCCTTAAAATTATTGAATTTCATTATGAATGTAATTTTACCATTTTGAAAGATGGAAAATGTTCACTTATGGAATTTTTGCTTTCCATTATTAATTTTTTTTTTATGAATGATGAAATTTGAAGCCCTTAATTTTATTTTAAAAATACTTTATAAATTTATAAATTTTATTTTCAAATTAAATGACAGGACAAAAAATTTCATATATTTGACAATTTGTAGAATTTAAATTCTTGTATTTTATGAAATTTACATTCTATCAACTCAAACCACTACTTGTATTAATTTAATTGTATTATGAGGATGACTTTAATATTAATTAAATAGGTTTGGAATGACGAGGCATATGATTATCAAATCAACTACCGACTATGGCTTTGGGCTGGATGTGGATTTAAAGATGTGGTTGCCCTTTACCCACAAAAAATTCATTATAAAGAGAATTACTATTTTGTCCCTGAGTTTTCATCAAATACACTACTCGATCCTCACTTTTTTCTAAAATACATTATTACAGCCCTAAGTTTTAGACCCGTCATAGACAGTCCTTCCATCCACTTTTTCACCTTTTAGACGTTAGTCAAAGGCAAAAAGGAGGGTCGGATGTGAGATAAAACTTTAAAATGACAGTAATGACCTTTGAATCCACGTGTAAATAGAAAAAAAAAGGGTTGCATTTGGATTAAATGCTCAAAAATTGTAAAACAAAATCCTCTTCTATTCATCTCTCGTTGATCTAGGGTTTGCGGGAAAAAAAATCATGGCCTTTTCTTCATCAAGTGTGACCGAGAGTGGGAATTCGCATGGCTCAAGGGGAAGATTTCTTAACATGTTACGCAAATGTGGTAAGAGAGCAGGAATTTGCATATCTGAAACCCCAATTAATAAGAATAGATTGTACTATTATTGCCAGAGTAATGAGTGTGGCACATTCTTAGGTTGGTGTAAGCCTGCGGAATTAGAAACAAGTTACTATACCAATATGAGGGAGGCAAGGGAGATCGATTTGCGTAAACGACACCTAATTAAAGAGTTGATTGACTTGAAAGAAGTATTGGTCATGTTGAAAGAAGAGAATGCGAGGCTTTCAGCAAAAATAGAGGGTGTTTATATGTATGTTGGATATCACAAGATTTACATTGTTATGTGCTTGATTTCTTTCTTGGTTCTTTTTGTCTTGGTTTTGATTTTGTTGGGCAAGAAGAGCTAGAAATCAGTTGAATTTTGTATCCTCCCATTTAATTTGTTTTGTTTTGAAGGTAGTAAAATAGGTTGAATTTTGTATGAGAGAGGTTAAATATATTATTTTTATATTAATGAAAGTTTAGACATATATTTGTCTTGTTTAAGTATTCTTCTTAATCCTGTAGGCTTGTTTGTTTTTTTAGCTTATTTTAGATGCAACATCTGTGAACATTCAGAAATAAATTGCCAACATATGCTGTGGAGTTTTAAAGACACAAAATTAAATTGGCAACACCTATCTCATTAATGTATCATACTTGTTGAATTCACAAAATAAATTGACATCTCATAAAAAAATAGACATCATTTGTCTCATAATTCATTACCATTTCAACTGTAACAAAATATGTCATTCAAAGGCAGTTTTAGAATTCGCCAAATCAATCCATCCTATATCACATAGTAGTTAAAAAAAGCTATAATATAATACACCAAAATTTCCCAAAATATATGACAGCATTAAGTTATGCTTAAGATACAAAAATTATGTAATACAAATGTAGTCATGTTAGGTATTCTATATTTATATGAACAAAATAAAATCTTCAGCATGAACTTGTGGATCAACTTCTACCAACGTTCAGTTGTGAACTTGATGCACCTTTTCATGATGCCCCTATCCTTGGCCTCCTCCTTTGTTGTAAGCTCTAACAAATCAGAATCTGAAACTAAACATCACTCATTGGATGAGTCAGCATATTTAAATAGATAGAAACTCTTTGTTTCCACAAACCTGGGACGCAGGTGGAGCACTCTCACATGTCCTCTTATTATGTCCTAGTTGGTTGTGCTTCTTATACGTCATTGAGCTAGACCTTCTGTTGTTGGTAACAGGAGGCCCTTCACCCTCTTGTCTCAATCTCCTATCTCTTAGCCTCCGAACTCTTCTTTTGATTGTGGGTAGGTGAATTCTATCATCAATTGTTTGTGGCTCATAACTTGTATGTGAGATTGGGTGAATGATACTACTGTAGGCTTTCAAAGAGGTTTCAATTGTGAAATATGCATCACAGTAATCTTTAATATTCACGCTCTTGTATCCAATTGCCACACATACATGTTTACATGGCAATCCATATATAGCCCACCAATTACAGCTATAAGGCCTCTTTCCTAGGTCAACAGAGAAAGAATATTGTCCTTCTTTGACTTCAAATTAATTAGTACTACTTGGTAACATCCTACATGCTCTACTGTATCTAAGAAGCTTATTCAAAGTGGCCTTGCATGCAAGGGTTAATTTTCCTTCCCAAGTGGTCCCTTGTGCATATCTTTTATGGATACAAACCATACATTTTTGTCTTATGCTATCTAGCAACTTAAAAATTGGCAAACTCCTAAATTTTCCAACCCATGAGTTGAATGACTCAGTTGGTACAATGCTCGCTCTTTGCTTCAGGCTAGAAAGCATGCCTAGCCCACTGAGATAAAGGAATATTAAATAGCCAATCATGTGCCTTACCTTCATGCTTCTTTTGCATGGTACTCATATGGAGTTTGAACTCATGGTTGAAAGTTGACTTTACAGCCCACCAATATTCTTTTCTTAAGCCCAATCCTGGAAATTCTTTCTTGAAGTTCATGAAGATATGTTGACCACAAAATTGATGGCATGCATCTGGAAAGTAGGATCTGACAAATTCAATCAACCCCTAAAATAGGAAATAAAAATGCATATAAAGGTCTAAAAAGCATACAAACACATAAAAAGCATGAAAAGGCATATAAAGACCTAAAAAGCATGAAAAAAACATATAAAGGTCTAAAAAGCTTACAAATATTTAAAAATAAATATTACAAAACAAAAGAATGCCTAATAATGGCACACAAATGGACAACACATGTTATGTCTACATTGAATATGGATGTGGTCCCTGCTAGCATGCATAGTGTTTATAAACAATAATAGTAAAATACAAAATTTATTACAATATAAGGATATGAAAAATAAACTTACCTTTTGCCTATCAGACATAAAGGTCCATGGCTTCTCATCACTCCCAGGGCCAATACACTGATTTAGGCAATTCATGAAAAATTCCATAAAGCATTACACTTGGACTCCATAATAGCAAAAGCAAGAGGGATAACACCTCTATTACTATCTAATGTCATAGCTGACAAGAAGAAACCTCCATAAGGTCCTTTAAGATGACAACTATCAAGGCCAATGAATGGCCTACATCCTTCAAAGAATCTTTTCTTTATGGCAGCAAAGCAAATGAATATCCTTCCAAAAATTAATATTTCTCCATCTTCAATATTGTTCTTTGGTTTAAACTTCACAAAATTCCCAGGATTATGCCTTAGAAGTGCATCAATATACCTTCTTAAGTGATTGTAACTCTCCTTATATGACCCCTCAACTTCATATTTGACTCTACTTCTTGCCCTATACATCTGCCACCTTTGAGGTTCGATTCCCCATTTCTTTGAAAAATGATTCAGTATTAATTCATAACTCATGCTTGGATATGCCTCGAGTTCATCTTCTATCTTCTTTTGAATCCATCTAGTATTAGCATTGGGATTTCTATTCCATATAGGTCTAACACATGTGTGCTCATTTTGGAGTGTTTTCACCATAAATGTACTTCCATCTTGAAGCTTCAAAGCATGAAATCTCCATGGACAACTTTCAGCAGTACAAATAGATGTTAACCTTGTAGAGTCATTCTTTTTATTATGGATGATGTAGCCTCCCTTAATAGCATAGTCTCTTAGGGCTTCTCTTACAATATCCACATCTTGAAACACTTGTCCTACCCTAAAAGTCACATCTTCAGACTCAAATAGCCTGAACTCATCAGAGTACATGTCATCAAATGGATCTCTCATTCTCTTCTTCTTCTCTATCTGGTGGTTGTACCTTCTCCATCCTCACCATTGTTTACTACCTTGCCAGCTTCTGGTTCACTATCTAAGTCACTCATACCATCATCATCATTTATTACATCTTCATCCAGGTTTATTTGCCTGTCATCACCACTTTCTTAACTTGCATGATCATTGTTGGTATTGAATTCATCTTCTAAAGATCCAACAAAAAGAATATCATCTTCTTCTGACCCTGAGAAGGTGTAGTCTTCATCTTCAGAATCATCATCCTCGAAATCATCTTCATCTGAATCAATATTACATTCCCTAGCTAGACATAGGTGCCTAAAGTTATACTTGTTAGCAATTTTTATTCCACTAGTAGCTGGTTGTTTTCCCTTATCCACTATAATCCTATTTGTTACGGGCTAAGAAGGAGGTGTGCAACTATCTATGTCCTTTCCATCCCTACTAGTAGCCCTTATTCTTATGCGTGAACTACCAGCCCTGACTCCAATTTTACCCCCAGCCCTTACACTAGTTCTGTTGCCACCCCTTGCACCAATTTTGCCCCCATTCCTGGCACCAATTCTACACCCATCCCTGTCAACAATTCTACCTCCACCCCTGTAACTACTTCTACCCCTACCATTTCCCTTGACATAATTTCTTTTCCTTCCTCTAACATTTGCATTACATCCATAAATTTCTAATAAACTTTGTCCCATTCAACTATCCTAAATATCAGAACCAGAAACCCATTTGTTCCCATTATCATCACCACTTTGATTTTCTGCTATGTTTGCACCCTCATTCAAATTGTCATCAACAACCTACTCATTCTGAACTACATTAGTAGACTCATGCAAGTTCCCATCCTCAAGCCCACTGTGATTTTCAACAATGTTTGTAGCCTCATATAAGTTCCCATCAACAATCCTCTCATTTTCAATTATGTTTCCAACCTCATTCAAGTTCTCATAAACTGGTTCACTACCAATGTTAAGCATTTCCTCATCAACTTGACTACCACATATTAGTAATGGTTCACTGCTACTTTGTGCTTTGTTTCTACCCTTTTTCCTATCATTATCAACTTTCCTACCCTCTGCAAATTCCATAGCAACAGCTTCATGCACATTTCAAACATAAACAACACATTAAAATCATTCTCAATCTTTATGTCACTTCCAAAACAAATATCCACAAACCCCCCCCCCCCCCCTTTCAATTCTAAATAATTGTTTCATATAGTTTATCAAGTGTAAATGTGCAAACTTATTTGGGTCTACATTGCTAATTGTAGCTCTCACCCTTCATATGTCATAAAAAAATGATAATGTGGTGGAGGATCCTTTCTATCACATAAAGAATAGAGATATTAGTAATGAAAATAAGCAATAAACACATTATAAGGTGAATTATAAATTGTCCCGTAAAACCTTAGAACACAACTTCTATGATTTTCAACCCACCTAAACTAATCAGAACTTAGTAGCGACACTAAGAACAAAAAAAAAGCAAATTATTAAGAAAAATAATAATAGCACAATCGCTAAAAGAAGAGACACAAGGTTTACCTCTGGAAGAAGAGCAACAAAGTTCAACAGCCACTTGATGACACTGATATTGAGAGGAACAGTCGTCAATGACAAATTAGAGTACTTTATTTCAGGGTTTTGCTACAACACTCAACTATGGGTGCTTGAAAAAGCCATGGAAACGTCGCTTTTTAGCCATGGTTGATGGAGGGAAAAGTTTAGTTGAGGTTTTCCATTGTAACCTTTAGAATACACCCTCATTTTATCATAAAAGGGTATTTTAGAATTTTACTAGCCACTTAACGTCTGAAAGGTGAAAAATTGGATGGAGGGACTACTGTCTATGATGGGTCTAAAACTTAGGGTTGTAATAATGTATTTTGGAAAAAGCGAGGATCGACTAGTGTATTTAATGAAAACTCAGGGACAAAATAGTAATTCTCCCTTCATTATACAATGGGACAATTATTATTACATCCCTATATAAGAACACAACTCATTAGTCAATCCTCATTTTTTTGAAATGTACTAAAACATACCTATATAATGCTTGTGCAACACCATTTAGTCATTTCGTCAATATTTTGTACTTTTTCCATTTATTACTGTACAAAATGCAATTATGAGGTAAAAGAAACTATTTTAATTACACAATTGTCCCTTCTTTTTACTGTTTCTTTTTTTTTTTCATTTTTGAAGTAGGGTAATGCATAAATACTATTGTCGCACCAACATCAACCATTGTCGTCTCCGACTAAAACCAATAAGCACTAGCATTGTTAGTTTGTCAATTGTCCATCCTTGTCCATGGGTCATAGGCAAATGATAACAACAAAATATACATATATTTTATCATATGTTTTAATTAAATTAAGTCTTATTTTGAATAATAAAATAAGGAAAAAATTCACCTCGCAATTTTCTCTCCATAATTGATTTACTCATAAGCTACACCAATCTTTGCTACTTCAACATAAATTTAGATCATTTGTGATCCATTTAGCACCCAAATCAAGGCAAAGATAACCATTGGAGATTTGTTGCTGTTGAAGTCCAAGGACTGCAATTAAAAGCCCAACAAACCCAAGACCAATGCCCAAAAAGTTAAGAGAAAGAATGATGGAGAATTGATCAACGTGGACAATTGAGGACCAAGCACGAAGTTAGCTGTGAAAAGACCTCTTGATATTTCATTTGGGCTAAAACACTATAATTTCGTTGGAGCATTATATCCAGCCTTGCGAGTTGTTTTCTTTATCATTTTTTATTCAATCTTTAGGTAGTGGAATGCAACTTTGCAAACTCAACTTGTGCAAGTTGAGGAAGCATGATGTGGACCAATTAAAATCAATCAAAGAGTCTATAAAAGGAGCTTACAAAATCAAAGAAAGGGTTGGACACTCCTTGGCACTTATTGCCATGCATAAGAAAGAAAGGAACAAAGGGAACCAATCACAAAAACTCAACAAATATTAGGAGAGAGAGTCAGTAGCTTAGGTTAGTATTATTGCAATATAGAAAGAGGGGAGCTATTTAACCAAGCTTAGGACGTGGAGTTTGGTGGGCAACTAATCAAATAAACCCCCAAGTTTGTTATTTATGTCTTTTACTCCTTTTGTACATTTTATTTGTGTTGATTTATTACAATAATGTTAGGCTAAATATTTGAATCTGGTTATGGAATTTATCTATTAATTAAAAAAATGCAACTTTGAATAATTTGATTTATGCCGAATGTTTAATTTATGATTTAATATGTTAAACTTAAAGTCTGTGAATATGTCAGGATCCTATATTTACATGATGTAAGATCTGTTTGAACAAACTGAAAGGCTGACAAACTAGATTGGACCTCACTTATTAGACTTAGAAATAAGCTAAGTTCTTTGAGGTAAAAGAATTAACACTATCATAATGAATTTTAATTGTGTTAGGCTACAAAAGTAAAGGTGCATGATTTTAGTAGTTCATTTAAACTCGAAAGAGAAATCTGGATACTTTAGGTTAGTTCTCTTTTAGGAATCGGCATAAATGTTTTAGCCATGTTATGCTACGAAAGTAGATGTCTTGTGGTTGTAGCAGTCCATTTAAACTCAAAAGATGAATCTGGACACCGTAAATCAATTATTCAAAGTTTACGACTAAAAATTAATAGAAACCTCATAACTAGACCACCTCAACAACTATTTATTTAAATTTATTTTTTATTATCTCCACTTGTTTATTTTAATTTGAATTTATTTACTTTAAATTGCAACTTAGTTTAAATCAATTTCATTATATTCAGTCTCCCTAATAATTGTCTATCATAAAAATTAACAGCCGACTCCCTAATCTCTATGGGATGATAATTATTTTACTACTTATACGACTTGTATACTTGTGGAGCATGATTGCACCAATTGAGTCGGAACGACAAACTGCTCCATTGTAACCCTTGGAGTCAAGAAAAGCTTGCAACAATAGCAATTTGAATGACCTAACATTCCACAGAACAAGAAAAAGGTGGAAAGTCTTTCATATGTAAAAGCAATTCAGGCTCATCTACCACTGGTCTTCTTCACTTGCATTCGCCTTTGTAATGGCTTCCGCATATCCAACCAAACACAAATGTGCATATACTCTCTCCAAATGATGATAAAGTTTCTAGGATCAACCTCCAAAATTCATCACCTATATAATTTCCAATATCTACGACCACCCTTTCCGACGTAAATCAATATACTAAATAACATTTTCCATGGTAACAAGCTCATAAATACCCTAGTTCATGGTAATAAGTTTTACAAAAACCCTTCTTTTTTTCCATCATCATATATTGTTTTCATCTTCTAGTTTCTTAATGTAACACCCTAATTTTTAGAAAACTGGAGAAGATTCATAAAGTAGTTTGCAACCTGCTTTCTCATAATTTTAATGTGATTTTACTTCTTTATTTATGGAATGATTAATTTGATTAATTGGTGTTATTATTAATTAATATCATTTTATTATTCAAAATACAAATATATCTAATTTAATACTAATGTTATTTGTTATTTATTATCTAAAATCTGTACATATTAAAATGCAAAATTTATAATATACAGTAGTATTTCATTTAAATTAAAATAAGGGTATGAAAACAATTGAAGAAATTAAATTATTAAACCAAATTAAAAGAAATAAAAGGAACAGTTAATAGAAAAGAAATAAATGAATGAATGAAGAGAACTTTAGAAATTATTGTGGAATCAATTCAAACCAAACCAAAACCAAGTAAAAACCCAATCAAAACCATTATAAGACCAAAGATAATTTGAAAACAAATTGAATCGAACTAATAGCTCACTTAAAGGAGCAAATTGAACCAAATCGATAAAAAAAAAGAAAACACTTCTCTTCTCTCTCGATTCCCTCTCTCCATGGTGCTCCTCCCTCTCTTTCCCTCCATTTTTGATTAGCTTTGATGGCAAGGTGAACTCAAAATGTGACATCCCGACCCGGCAAAGCGATCCTAAGAGGGCGGGTAGAGCAAGGGCTCCTAGCGAGCTTTTAGGATGGCAGGCTAGCTAGGATAGTGGAATGCGGGACACAGGAATGAATCGGATCATATAGCGAAAAGAGGGTAACTAATCATCAGAGGCGCCTTTTGGTGGAAGGGCTAGAGAGTTGGAAGAACTCCAAGGTTAAGTGTGCTCGCTTGACAAAACTCCTAGGATGGGTGACCTCCTGGGAAGTTCCCATTTCACCTGCAGGACAAAACCGTGCGGGTCTTGCCGATCTAGTATGGGATGGAATCGGCTTGATCCTGGTGGTTGGAGTCAAGGCGTTACACAAAATCTCCCCTTTACTACCATAGATTGATTTATTTATGTTAAATCATAGAAATGATTTAGAATTCATTGTATTTAGTGTTTAGGTTTCAATTTGAGTAAAATTGATATTTTAAGGAAAAAGAACAATAGTAAAATTGGTATTTTGAGGAAAATGGACAATAGATGGTAAAATTGATTTGGGAATTAAACTCCCTATGAAAATTTGAGCATTTCGATGTATAGTTCGTGAAATTCAGCAACTTTGAATTTTCGGCCACCGTCTGTGGCAGTTCCAACGGCGGTGCCTGCAAGGCTTCGGTGAGGTCCCGAGAGTCAGAATGCTCTCCTCAACGTGGTGAGCGCAATCGTATAGTTAGATTTTTCATTTGAAGGTTAGTGCTTATTTTATGCATTAATTTAAAAGCCTACAAAGTTTAGAAAAAATATGATTTTAATTAAGAAATTATGGTTTTTGATTGAATATAATTATGAAATGAGACAATTATAATTGGTTAGGTAAATTGGTTTTGTCTTGAAATTAATTATATATTATATAATTTAATAAGGTTGAGAAATTTTGAATGTTAATTGTGAATGTTGTGTTTAGAAAGGAATTATGCCAATTTGGATTGAGTTATGAATGACACTTGATTTTAATTTATTTATTAAGGACTAGTAAATTGTTAGTACATATGTATATATACATTTGATTTTCAATGAATATAGGTTGGATTATAGTTATGAGCTATGATTATAAATTATAATTGATGTTGATGAACGGAGGATGGGAAAAACATTATTATTGGTTACCCGTGGATGGGTTGTAATTTGATGTTTATTTATGTATTTTAAATAAAAGTGATAGTTCCATTTATACGGGAGATGTTGCTGAAATTTCATGAACTATTAAAAGAGTCGTTAATGAATTTTATATCTGATATGTGATTAATAAAATTTAATAAAAAGTTGACTTAGTAAATAATATAAAATACCATTAGTTTATATGTAGTTCTTATATTAAACACAGTGAAGGGATGATTGTTTTAAGTATGTGTATCGAATATGAAAAATGACTTTTATGACAAGTATGTTATGATTAATTATGAGTTATAAATTCTAAAGCAAGCATTTACTATGATAGTGAGAATATTAAAGAAAGAATGAGTTTTATAAGAAATGTTATGAATTAAGAAAGAATTTAATTTTTTGGGCTCTAATATACTTAGTGTGAATGTGTTGTATAATCTGATTTATTCTGTAAGATGAGCATGCTCGATTTCGATGCAATTTTGATATGATATAAGCTATGATCATATGCTAGGCTTTGAATGCCTTCTATTTGAGCAGAAACACTCTATCTGTTTCTGTTTGGGCTCTGAATGCCTCTCTTAATATGTTGGTGTATAATGCCCTCTCTGATTCTGTTTCTTATATGCTTTATTTTCTCTTAAGTGTATCCGAGCCCCTTAAGAAAGATATGTTTTTAAGGAAATTAAGCTAATAAATTATGTTATATTAATTTGGTTTATTATATGTTGTTAATTTAAAAGAATATGTGATATTGGTAATAAATGAAATTATAAATCATGTTGATGTGGTATTTGAATTTAAGAAGTATACCTTGTTATGGATTTGATAAATAAATATCAAAGGTAATAAACATATAATATGCTATAATGCAAATTTAAATGTTATTAAGATATGCGTTTTCAAATATATTATGTGCTATAGTTCAGACACCATAAATTAATGTAATATATAAGCACAATTAAATTTTATACTCAGCACGTTGAGTTTCTCAAGTATAGGTTGAAAATAATGTGGATTGACATGATTTAGAACTCTAGTATCATAGCAGAGGGGGAGGAAGATATGTCAGTTGACTTGAACATAAAATTACTATGAACTTGGCATGTAGTATAAAGATTTTAGTTTGAGAAAATGCATTTTAAGTTTGGATGGTATTTCTATATTTAAAGTAAACTTGACATTTATTGTTTAATTAAATGATAAATTATCAGTATAGATTTAAATATTATGATTTAAGGTTTTATAAGAAATTAGAGTTTTATATTCCATTATTTAAAAGTGACATGTTTTTTGTCATATTAAATTTTTATGAATTCAATGATTTAATTCCTCCAAAGTTTTGTTTTATTGTTTGTCAAATTTCTTCAAATGATTTATACGTGTTATTAATAATTAAGGTTTTACAAGCTTAAGTTAAAAGATTATTACCAAAAACTTCTCTAATTATTAAGTCTTCCGCAAATACATTTAATATTTATAACTTTAAGATTTTTCTTTCAATTAGACTTTCCTAAGTATATACTCATATCATATAAAAATAATTTAAGTCTAATTAGACTTTTAATCTAATAAAATTTTACTAAAATCATTTTCTTTATTTATTATAAGTAATAAATGTAATGTCTGTCCTATGCCTTTAGCACAAAATGTGATGCTCACTGTCTAATCCTACAAGATTGGATAAGGGGTGTTACACTTATGGCTAGTTCTAGTAACAATGATGATAATCCCCCCTCCCCCTCCCCCATAAATATGTTTGTGTAAATCTGAATTTAAAAGAGGAGGAAGGATAGATGGAATTTGACATTAAGTAAGAACGTGATGAAGAAAGACAAGAAAAACCGTAATGTGTATAGTAGGTCATTTGCTAACACATAAACTTGTTAATACTGTAGATTTTAAAACTAACATGGCATAAGTGTGGTGGCCAATTATGGGATTGGTTATAAAAGAGTTGGAAAATAATGCTTTCATATTTCATTTTTTTTTTATCAGATTCATCATGATAGAGTTGTTAATGGTACACCATGTTTTTTTTATATTTTCGCCTAAAGTTCTTAATTATCGTTCTTTGTTCTTCTCTTATTTTATAATGATGATTTTGAAGATTATGGACACCCATTTTGAAGATTGGCTTGCTAGTTTGATTTGCGCAATCAGTTGAGATGGAAAGAATTGTGGGAAATTAGAAGCTAAAGAAAATGGAGGGAGGATTGAATGAAAGAAGGCAAGGGAGACAGAAACAGAGAGCTAGGTTGCTTTTTTGTGTGATTGTTTGTATGGAAGAATGTCAGGTTGAACATTCAAAGATTTCTTCACTCTTTTTATGTGCACTTGTTTACTCACTCACCAATTCCAGCATGACAAGATGTGTAATAGTTATAGAAAAGATAAATATAGGGACATAGTAGGTGACTAAAAAAGTGCAGGGAGGCAAAAGATATTTTTTCAAAATATAAGGAGAAATTTCTCGAACTATGTCCATATTATATAAAGTACTCATGTCATACTCGTGTTAGACACCGACATTTCTCGAACTCTTCTGAACACGTGTCAAACACTTCAAAATCATGCTTATTATTTATTTTATTTTATTAATTTCGCACACTTTAAGGACATTTCTGAAGATATTTTAGAGACACATTTGAAAATTAAAATGTGGAATCCCGTTATGAGAATTAATTTGATTTCTCTTAAAAATGTTGGAATTTTTTAAATGTTCAATTTATTTTTCAATAAGTTAGAAATGTTATTATTTTCAATTGTGATATTAATTTTAAGAATTTAACCAGAAATTAAATTTTTTTTATTTTATGCTTATGATTTATTATAAATAATTATTTGAATTGTTGATAAATTATATTTATTTAGTATAACGTATTCTAAGCATGTTGGTATCCTACTTTTTAAAAAAATTATCATATCTCGTGTTTGTGTTCTGTGTCCCACATCCCGTGTTTGTGAGCTAGATTACTATTGATAGTAACTAAATACAAAAGAAAGATGGAGGTGGGGGCAAGATGGAGTTGAGAAGTGAGGAACAGAGCAAGCAACATCGCAGGGACTTCTTGAGTTTTCTATTTTTACATTAACTAGTGTTAGAACCCACATGATGCGCGGAGCAATATTGAATGATAATATAATTTTTTATAACATCATTTAACAAAATTGTATAATAAAATAATCATGAAATGCATTATAAAATTCTATCTCATTGAAATATGCTAAAAAAAATTGCAATGCTAAGATATTTCTCGTTAAATATCCTGAAGCTTTTACCAATATATGAATAGTAAAAGTCATGCATGATATGACTTACATAAAAAAATGCACACACATTATTATATTTTTTATTAGTGATGATAATTTTGAGAATTTAAGTAATTATATAGAAATAAGAAATTAATTAGTATTTTTTTATTTTATATTTATGATTTATTATAAATGATTATTTATTAATTTGAAATATTAATATATTATACTTATTTAATGTAGTGTGTTCTAAACATGTGGATGTTAAACTCTCAATTTTAGGGTAAAATTTAAGTATATATATTGGAGTCCGAATAGTCTGTATAGGATTAGGAGTCTGAGTCCTGATTTGTTTCCTATTTAAGGTTATTTTATAATAAAATATTATTATATGTGAACAGTAGTCTTCCCTTAGTTATTTAGTCATTTATGTCCAAATGAATGTTTTATTTATTTTTATTATTATTATTATTATTTGCTAGGGTTAATTATTGCTTTTGTGGAGCTTGAGGCTTCAATCTCTACGAGGGGCTGCTTCATTAAATGGTGTGTTTCTTCGTTTGCTTCGCCTGGACTATATAAAGGCCATTTTTATTTCATTTCTTACTTTTGTTACTTCTTAGCTTCAGAGCATCTCTCTCTAGAATTCCCCTTCTCTCTCTACAACTTGTTAACTTCAGTAAGTTTTTTCTTCTCTTTTTTTTTTTGCATTTATCGATTCCTTTGATTTAAGATAATGAGTTCGTCTAGTAGTGAGGACGTTCGCGTAGTATCTGACCTTTCTAGGGGCGAGCCCTCTGAGCACCCTATGGGCGAACCCTCTAAGTGCCCTGTGGGCGAACCCTCTGAATGCCCTATGGGCGATCCTCAAGAGGAGGAAGCAGATTCCGATCAAGAGGAAGTTAGGGGTAGGAAAGAAAATGTTAGGGTGGTGAACATTCCTTCGAATATAGATGAAGGCGAGCTGCTTGACGTTTATTACTCATACAACGTCCCCTTTGAGTATCAGCTAATTCGCCCTTCATAAGGTATGAGGATTAACTCCCTTGTAGATGGGGATTCAATCATGTTGTATGAAGAGGACTTTCGCTCAGGAGTTTGCCTTCCCTTATCCGAGCCTTTGAAGTCATTTTTTAATGACTATCAAATAATGATAAGTCAGCTTCATCCTAATGGCCTGAGGTTTCTTTATGCTATCATTGCTTTGGCTAAAGAGGATAGGAATGACTTGAGTGCTAGTGTAGTTCGGGAGCTATATCAGTTGTGCCATCGTCCTACTGAGGATCACTTTTTCTCCAAGCGAAGGCAAACTGCAACATCTTTGCCAAGAAATCTTAGATATCATCTTTGAAGAATTGGAAGTCCAAGTTTTTCATAGTAAAGTTTGAAGGTGGGTTTGGTATTCCGAACAATTGGTTTGCCACTCCTCAGCGTTCTCAACTTCCTCCTCCTATAACCTATGACAAGAATGTTGCCAAATCCAGAAAGGCTAGGGGGCTCGAATCATTGATCTAAGGAAGGTAATAGCTAGTAGCTATCCTCTTCGTTCGCCTAGTGGGCCCATTCAACCGAATCCTTCAGACTACGGTATTCTTCTTTCCTTCAATATTCTTGCTTAGGGTTATTAAACTAATTTAGTTTAATTTTCTTTTCTGTTTTGTGTAGGCATGACTCCTACAAAGGCGAGAGCTTCAAAGATGTCTAAGATCGCCGAGGCTATGAAGTGGCGAGCCTCATCTGATGTTCCTGAGGGGATGCCTCCTTCCTTTGAACCGGTTGTTAAACAGGCTTCAGCTGAGTCAGCTACTGTACCTGCAACTAATTCACCTGCTTATGCTCCTTCATCCAAACCACTAAAAAAGATGGCAAAAGAAGAATCTACTTCAACTTCTGCTTGCCCTTCTATTCCTCCTACTGGTCCTTTGCCAACTCAGCGACCTAAGGCTATAGATCTTCGATCCTACTTCATTAATAGGTATGGGTCGAACTATACTGTTAGGGAAGATGGCCCCAGTCAAGAGTTAGCTCGGGCCTGTCTTTTTCCAGCACATAGGTTTTTCTTTGAGCACTATGATGACCGAGTGACTACTGATTTCCTAAATCGGTGCCTCCTTCAAGCTATCAATTGTAATACCCTTCAGTTTGAATGACTACAAAAGCTTAAGTCAAGCAACACCAAGCTGGAGGTGAAGTATAACGAGATGGAGGCTACTTTGAGGGAGGTCACTAAGTCTATGAAAGAACAAGATGAGCAGCATAAGGCCGAGTTCATCTCTCATGACTCTAATATAGAGAAGTTGTGAGAGGAGAACTAGGGCCTCCTGGACAAGAACAAGGGTTTGGAAGTCAAGGTGGGAGAATTAGAGGTGAAGCTGAAGGAGCTAAAGATTGAGCTTGAAGAGTCAAAGAGGCGAGAAGAGTCCCAAGATGATGATCTGGCCCAAGCCTGTCTAAGTTTGCGGAAAAATATATTAACTGAACTTAATGGGGGTGGGTGAATGACATCTACCCGGAGGATACTGATGGCGATGAGGGAGAACGACAACCTTCTTCAGGAGCCAGTTCGCCTGCTCCTTTTGAGCATGATAGTTAGGAAAATTTGTATAGTTTTGGTAGGCGTAGTGTAGGTATTTTTTGTATTCATGTACTTGTAAAAAATTTTAACTTTAATGAAAATGAACTATTTATTTCCTCTCTTACCCCTTATGTGTACCTTAATTTTTCTTGTTTGTTTTATCTTCCAAACTTATCATTCTTGGAGGCGATCTGGAGTTTCTCTATTTTATACTTAATCGTTGAGTAATTATTTGAAATAAAGTAATTTGGGGAGCATCATTTTGACAATTTAAGTGATCTATCTTTTGTAATTAATTGGCGAGCTTTGTTTAAGTTCATATTTCATCAAGTAGGAGAAGCTTGGACCCCTTGGATTATTGTCGAACTACTCGTTACAGCTAGTGAATGTTTAGGTTTTTTATTCCTTTAGCAAGCTGTCCTTTTGGATGGAGAAATCTATGGACCAATTAGGCCTTTGGAGAATTATCCCTTTGGACGGCGAATTATGGGTCGCTTAGGCCTTTGGTGAACTATCCCATTGAACGGAGAAACTAGGCCGCTTAGGCCTCTAGCGAATTGTCACTTTGGATGGAGAAAACTGGACTGCTTAGGCCTCTGGTAAACTGTCCCATTGGATGGAAAAAACTGGACTGCTTAAGCCTCTAGCGAACTGTCCCATTGGACAGAGAAAATTGGACCGCTTAGGCCTCTAGCGAATTGTCCCTTTGGAAGGAGAAAACTGGGCCGCTTAGGCCTTTGGCGAACTGTCCCATTGGAAGAATAAAATTGGGCCGCTTAGGCCTCTGGCGAATTATCCCATTAAAAGGAGAAAATTGGGCCGCTTAGGCCTCTGGCGAATTGTCCCTTTGGACGGAGAAAATTTGGCCGCTTAGGCCTTTGGAGAACCTGCAACTGCATTTGAATCTTAAACAGAGAACAAGGAAAACAATATTTAAGTAAGATCCTTCACGAAAAACTTGTTGCATCGTATCCTTTGAGAATTTTTAAGGCTCAATGCAGCAAGTGAAAAAACCCGAGCCCTTATCATATTTTTATTATGCATAGGATTTAAAGAACTTATTACATATTACAAAGTGAATAAGTATTCAATATGCTCGCTTAAGATCGTCAGCATTCCAAGTTCAGGGAAGTTCGGCTCCTCCTTTTTTTCTTAGCTTGTAAGTGTTTGACCTTATCTGCTTTACAACTTCATAAGGACCTTCCCAGCTTGTCTGAGCTTCCTGATTCCTACTGAGCCTTTAATTATCTCTGCCTTCCTCCAAACTGTATCACCTTCTTTGAATTGTCTAATTCTGACTTTTTTGTTAAAATATCGCCTTATCCTTTGCTTATATGCCTCAATTCAGGTTGTTGTGTTTTCTCTGAGCTCTTCTGCTAGGTCTAGACTAATTTTTAGGCTTTCATTGCTCTCCAATTCATTGTATTCTCCAGTCCTTTTACTGGGTAACCCAATTTCCACTGGTATCATTGCTTTGTTTCGTACACTAAGGAGAATGGTGTTTGCCCTATTACATGCATAGGTGTAGTCCTATACACCCATAACACACTATTAAGTTCGTCTGCCCAGTTAGCTTTTTCTTCATCTAACCGCTTCTTCAATCCTTGTAGGATGGTTCAATTGGTGACTTCAGTTGGGCTGTTAGTTTGTGGGTGAGCTACTGATGTAAAGTGTAGACTGATGTGCCACTCCTTACAAAAGGATTTAAAGGCCTCTAAGTCGAACTGCTTTCCATTATCAGTGACTATCTTGTGAGGAAACCCATATCTAAAGATGACATTGTTCCTGAAGAAGCTGATGATTCGAGCTGGTGTAATGGTGCTAAGGGCCTCTGCTTCTATCCATTTAAAGAAGTGATCAACTGTAACTACCATAAACTTTCTTTGAGCCATTGTTGTGGGGAAAGGTCCCAGGATGTTGATTCCCCACTATGCAAAAGGCCAAGTTGAAGTTATCGATTGCAACTCTAATGAGGGTTGTCTAGGCACTCTATCATATTTCTGGCATGTCTTGTAGTGGTGAACGTATTGCCGAATATCACTTTTCATCATAGGCCAATAGTACCCTGTAAGCATGATCTTCTTGATTGTAGCATCTGAGCCTTTATGAGCTCCCCCCACTCCATTGTGTAACTCACTTATAGTGTAATTGCCATATTCTCTGGTTACACACTTAGCCCAATGATGTGATTTTGATCTCCTGTAGAGCTCTCCATTGTCTAATGAGTAGTTCACTGCTTTTCGACATAGCTTAATAGCCTCTTGTCTGTCTTCTAGTCAAATATCCTTTTGGAGAAAATCTATTATTGGGCGCATCCATCCATCATCATTCTGGATGATCAGAACCTCTTGTCTTTCAAAGCTCGGAGAGGTTAATTGCTCCACTGTAATTCCTTCTGCTAAGGCTTCTCCTCCTGATACAGCTTTAACTATGGTGTCCGCCTTCTTATTGTTTGCCCTTTCTATTTGTAATAGCTTCCATGTGCTTCCACCTTCTTCTATTTTCTTAAGAAGGGATGTGGCTAGGGAGTGGTATTTAACCAAATTTGGTTCTTTGGTTGTGAATGTACCTCTGATCTGACTTACCACAAGTTGGGGGGTCGCACTTCCAAAGCTAGCATTAGTCCTGCTATCAAGCCTTTGTATTCTGCTCCATTGTTAGTTGTTGGAAAATCTAGGCGAACTGCATGCTGCATTTTTATTTTCTTTGGTCCCTATAAGATAACTCCTACTGCCGCACCCAAGTTTTCCAAAGCCCCATCTGTGTGAAGTTTCCATATGTCCTCTTCAAGGCTTGGTATTGCAGATTCTGAGCCTTCTACTTGACCTTCACCAGAGAATTCAGCTACAAAGTCAGCTAGTATCTGTGCTTTCATTATCGTGCGAGATTCATACCTGATATCAAATTCACCTAGCCTGATGGACCACTCTATTAATCTTTTTGAGTTTTTAGCTCGGTGTAAGACCTTTTTCAGTGGATAGGATGTTCGGACAATAATGGTGTGTGATTGGAAATAATGGCGTAGGCGATTTGCTGTTGTAAGGACGACGAAGGCTAACATTTCCACACATGGATATCGGAGTTCGACTCCCCTTAGGACTTTGCTCACATAATAAACAGGATACTATTCGCCACCTTCTTCCTTGAGCAATACAGAAGCTACCGAACTCTCAGTAGTTGCAAGGTATAAATATAAAGGCTCATATTTCTTAGGTCTGCTTAAGAGTGGAGTGGAGAATAGGAATTCTTTAATCTGGTCGAAGGCGAGCTGGCATTGATTGTCCCATTTGAAACCTCTCAACTGTTTCAACGTTTGGTAAAAAGGCATACATCTTTTAGCCAAACAAGAGATAAATCTTCCCAAGGCAACTATTCGACCGTTCAATTGTTGGACTTCATGTATGTTGGTGGGTGGTTTCATCTCCATGATTGCTTTGATTTTCTTAGGGTTCACCTCTAATCCTCTTTGAGATATCATGAAGCCTAAAAACTTTCCTACTTTTACTCTAAAAGTGCATTTCTCTGGGTTGAGCTTCATACCAAACTTATTCAAAATATGGAAAGCTTCTTGTAGGTTTTTAGGATGGTCAGCAACTCGGATGCTCTTCGCTATCATATCATCAACATACACCTCCACTGTTCGCCCAATCTGCTCCTTGAACATATGATTGACCAACCTTTGATATGTTGCACCGGCGTTTTTTAGTCCAAAAGGCATGACTCGGTAACAATAAATGCCTCAGTCCGTGACGAAGTTTGTTTTCTCTACATCCAGTTTATTCATTCTTATTTGGTGGTATCCTTCTGTTGCATCTACAAAGCTGTATATCTCATACCCAGCTATTGAGTCAACCAACTAGTCGATATTAGGCAAAGGGTAGGAGTCTTTTGGGCATGCTTTGTTCAAATCTGTGAAATCAACACAAAGTCTCCATTTTCCATTGGGTTTGGGCACAAGAACCACATTCGCTAGCCATTCTAGATAGTCTACTTCTCTTATGAAACCTGCCTTTAGAAGTTTATCAATCTCTACTGCTATGGCTTACTGCCTTTCGTAGCCATGATTTCGTTTCTTCTGCTTGATGGGCTTAAAGCTTGGGTCTATGCTAAGCTTGTGACAGACCATGCGAAGCTGTGCACATTATCTTTCAGGACTGCTTTTATGCTCTCTTGTACTTTGCCTAGCAAATCAGCTCCCAGTTTTATGTTTTTTCCTTCCTCCATCTCCCACGTGATCAGTTTGCCCACTAGTTCAGGGCTTGAATCTCCTTTGTGCCTTTGGATATCGAAAGGAGGGTGCTCCACAAGTTGAGCCTTTGATTCCTCTTCTAGCATCCATATGATTGGCAGGGTCAGTGGGAGACCCTTTAGAGCTATGACATATGCTTCTCTAGCCGCTTTCTAATCGCCCATCACAGCCACCACTTTGCCTTCATCGGATTAAAATTTCATAGTTAAATACTTGATGCTTATTACTGCTTCCAATTCATACAAAGTAGGTCTTCCCAATATGGCATTGTATGGGAATTGGAGGTCTGTCACCATGAATTCTAGCTTCAACCTCCTTGAAAATTCCTTTCTACTAAGTTCCATATCTAAGTTTACCACACCTGCCACCTAAACTAGCTTACCTACTAAACCAACAAGGGGGGTACAGATGGGCTTTAGCTTTATGGGATCTAATTTGAGAGCCTTAAATACCTCCATGGTTATCAGGTTGACCGCACTGCCTCCATCTACTAGGATTCCTTTCACCAAAAAGTTATCCAAAATGCCTTCGATCACTAAGGCATCATTGTGGGGTATTCACACTTGTTTGCCATCACTTTCAAAGAATGATATTGGTTGCCTAGGGCTAGACTTTTGTTGTCGTAGGATGGAGTATATCTCTCTAGCTCTTCGTTTTCTTACTGAGTTACTATCACCATCTGTGGAACCCCTAAATATAGTGTGAATGGTTCTGACTGTCCGAATAGTCCTATCAAGCTTGCCTGATTGTCTTTCCTCTCGCCTACTCTCCCCTACAAACTACTTCAGTTCTCCCTTCTGTATAAGGCGTTCAACTTCTCTTTTCAACTACCAACAAGCATCAGTCTCGTGGCCCACATCTCTATGGAACTCACAATATTTGCTTTTATCCTTACTGCCTCCCGAATCTTTCCTCTTTTTTTTAAGATAGAAGCATGGGATCTGATCACCCTGTTCCTTAATCCACGACAAGATTTTCGATCGTGGTTTGTTTATTGGAGTGAATTCAGCATCTCGTGTCAATTTGCTATTCCTAAAATATGGGGTTCGAACAGAGTAGCTTGTTTGGAGAGGTCAGATGGGTGATCTCCTCCTCAGCGAACGTCTGCTTCCGATAGACAAGTGTCTTCTGGACCTATACCTTTCCTCCTTGGCTGGCTTATGCTGCTATTGGATCTCATAAGCTTCATCCAATTTAGTATACCTGTGAACTCTTGTTATGAGTTCGGCAAAAGTTGTGGAAGGGTCAATGTTCAAACTTTCAAATAGCTTATTGTATTTGCAATTCTTGGCCATCGCACTAATCGTCACTTCATCATTCAAGTTCTCCATTTGCATTGCTACCTTTTGAAACCTAGCCACATATTGGCGTAAGGTTTCACCATCTTCTCTCTTCAGGTCCACCAGGTCAAATGAGATTTTCTTAGATGGAATGCAGGTTATGAACCGAGCTAGGAACGCCGCAACTAATTGTGAAAAAGAGTGGATAGACCCCATTCTAAGCGTCCAGTACCATTCTTGTGCAGCACCTTTAAGGGTGATCGGAAAGACCTTGCACATCAAATCTTCTAAATTGGTTTGCAGAGACATGATGGTTCGAAAAGTGCAGGTGGCTCCTAGGATTAGTATAACCATTATAAGATTGAAAAGTGGGAAGTTTGAACTTGGGTGGGAAGGCTGCGGCCAGTATGGTAGGAGATAAGGGTGAGTTTTGACGAAAGCTATAATCTTCATTCTCTTTCGACTCCTTACATTCTCATACCAACTCCTTAACCACATCTCTAAGGTTCACCTCATCCAAGATATGAGTGTGACTAGCCTCCTGATCACAAGGATGGGTAGGTTTTGATTCCACCTCCTAGTACTAATCAGAGAGGGAGTGAGTTGGATGTCTAGGAGAAGGTGGGCGAACCTTTCCTTCTTCAAGGAGTGAATCTATGGGTTTGGAGGCGTGATGGGATCGCCACCGGGTGCTGAACTCTCCAGGATACTTTTTAATACGGTGGTGAATTAGGAGTAGGCTTGAGCTAAGGCGGCCACTACTTGGGGATCAGTTATAGGTGGGAGAGTAAGGGTAATGGGATGGCTAGGTTCGCCATGTTCATTGGTTGGGTTTCCCATGCTACATTTTCAGTTGGGTTGGTGGCCATAAGGGACAGAGAGCCGAATGACTGAGATTAGCTAAGGTTGAGGAGAGGTTGAAGATGTGTTCCACGCTCACCGCACCAATTGTTAAACTCTTAGAATTTTGAGAGAGATTGATTGTGATTAGCCCAATTTTAGGGTAAAATTTAAGTATATATATTAGAGTTCGAACAGTCCGTATAGAATTAGAATTTTGAGTCCTGATTTGTTTCATATTTAAGGTTATTTTATAATAAAATATTATTATATGTTAACAGTGGATATCCTACTTTGTTTTAAAAATTGTCATATCGTATACGTTTCTGTATCTCGTATCATGTGTTCGTACAATTTAGCTTTTAGTTTATGAGACTATTCCATACACCGAGCTAATCAATAAGGTTTTTTTATTACCAAGAAAAAATGAAGTGTGCAGCCTAACTCCTTATTTACGAGATTACTTCATTTACGAAGCTAATCAAATAAAGTTTTTTTTTATTACCAAGTAAAAATGAACTGTTTTTTTTAATTTATTTTGTGTCCCTTTTTATTAGTAAATGGTGAGAAAAAATAAGAATGAAGTAAATTTTTATTTTGAAAAAACTTTTATTACTTATTTTTTTAAATATAAAAGAAAAATAAAATTAATTTTCTCTATATATTTATTTTTATAATTCTCTTTATTTTTCTTCTAATTTGATGAGAAAATTATCAAAAAAAATTTTTATATTCCTTTTTTATTTCCAAATCAAATAGTTTTTTCTTATTAATATTAATTTAGTTTTATCTTATTTTCTTTTTCCCTCTTACATGACATTATCTAAAATTATAAAACAACTTATCTTCTTATAATTAATATCATTATAACTTATTTTTTACAATTATACTAAATAGCAACTCTTTTTACACTTAGAAATTCGAGAGAGTTACACTAAGCTATCATTTAATATACACTTCTTTGCTTTTACATATTATACAGATTTTGAATTTCTAAATAATAAAAATATTATTTTATTATTTTTCTAAAATTAGGAGTAAATTGATAAAAAAACTTAAGTTGGGGCATAACTGAACCTTTAGAAAAAGGTGAGGGTTGAAATCAAAATTCAATATTTGTCTGATATTCACACGTTTCTCTCTGACACGGCCTCTGCCTTTGTCATCCGCGAAACAGAAGATAGATATGAGATCTTTATAACAATAACCTAAAAGTCTCGAACGCCTAAAATCGTTCTTTCTCTTCTTCATCTACGCTCGTTAGCCTTCAAAAAAGAAAAAAGAAAGCCATGGGAGATGATGCTTTTGTAAGCAAAGAGAACCCGAAGAAAGCAAAGGACAAAAAGAAGAAGAAGAAGAAGAAGCGTGGAGGAGCTAAGAAGAAGATGACAGCTGAGCAGACTCTGGCTTTCAAGGCTGTCACTGAATGGGTTAATTTGGACCAACAGTCCTCACCTTTGGTAGCTTCCACTGCTTCTGCTTGTGTCGTTGATGATTTTGGGGTGCAGAAGACTATGGGCAGAGGTGGAGACAAGGTTGTTTTCGAATTGCATTCTCATTCCAAATGCAGTGATGGGTTTTTATCTCCTTCAAAGGTTGTGGAGAGAGCTCATGGGAATGGGGTAAGTGCTGTTATGCTGATTTCCTTTAATTTTCTTTTCTTTTATCTGTATTGTTCTTTTTAGTTCTGCTGAATCGAGAAATGATATGTGCTTCTTAATTTTAGATGATTTTATGTTGTGTGGACAGCAATCAAAGTGAACTGTGTTGATTCTATGATTTGATTTTGAATGGATGTTTAATGAATGCCTGAAAGGGGTTTTTTAATTTATGGGCATCATTCTCGCTATAAGCTTTGGCTTTTTTAATTTGTAATTAATAAAAAACTACAAGGGGAAGCAGGAAACTTGCTTGTATTGCTAGATTTGACTTTCTTGAATAAAATTCTACCACATCTTGGAATGCCATGGGAAAGATGGGGCTTGTTCAAGTATCATGTTTTAGGTAGTTAATTTAGTGATGAGGCCCTAGAGCTTCTAGCCAGACAACTTCAAGCCTACTAATATCCTGACAAAATGGTATACTTGAGTTTTGTACTTAACTAGGTTTTGCTTGATTTTGGTACCACCTCTGGAAAATTCCAACCTTGACTGGATTTATGCCCTTTCAAGTTCCCTTAGTAAGTATACAAGCATGTCTCCCATGCATAGATTATAGGCTGAACTTTCATTATAGATTTTTTTGTTGCAATTTTTCATATATGAGAGAAGTACAATTGAGATGATTTGTTCATTTCCTACCTAGACTCCCATGTGGCCCAGCTTGTAAGTGCAATATAGTGATGGTGAAGGCGAAGAGGTAGACCTAAGTCCTCATAGAGGGAAGTTGTTTCAAAGACCTACTATGGCATTATTGCAAACATAGTTGTCAAATCAAGAATCAAAATTTTTATTCCTAAATTGATAATCGAATTGAATTGTAAGATTATAACTTTCAAAATTAATTAAAAATGAATACATATATATTTATGGATATATTTCCATTAATTTTATAAAAAATATTAACAATTTAATTGCAAATAATGTATTATATAAATTTCAACTCCAAAGCATGTATTAAGCACAAAATGAAACAGAATCTAATGACTATTATAGTTGTCAAGTTCAAAATATTAAACTATGAAGTTAAAATTTTAATACAAACAAAGTAAAACTATCAGGCCAATAAATTTCCTATCCAAATCCATACTCATTCACTATTATTTACAAGTTCATGCCCTTCATCATCTTCATCTTCTCATATAACTACATTCTTTTGCTCTTCTTTCTCTATATTGACTTTTTCCACTTGTTTTGTTGGGTAAGAGAATCGTTAGACATAAGAATCGATTCAAATTATAAGATTTCAATCACATGAATCATAAGATTCATGCTCAATTCCGATTCACCCATAAGATTTGAATTATTTAGCATGAAAATTGAATAATCATAAGATTCTGATAATACTGATTGCAAACTTAATTGTGAATAGAGTGGAATGGAAACAAAGGTTTCATATAGCCGATTCCAATTAGTTTGGGATTAAGGCTTAATCATTGTCCTTGGGGACGATAATATGTTTTCTTTTTCACTAATCATATAAACAGAAATCTTCTATAGTATTACTTGAAATGGATCTTAGCTACGGGTTAAAAAAGAAATCTTTCTTTGTTTTGAAGTCCAGTTCTTCAAACACATTGGCTGCTTGTTGACAATATCATGTTCTCATTGTTGTCAAGATTTAATGAGGGCACTGTGTTCAGCACAGGTGAAAGTTCTTGCTTTGACGGATCATGACACAATGGCTGGTGTCCCTGAGGCTATTGAAGCAGCTCGGAGAGTTGGCATCAAGATAATCCCAGGTGTCGAGATCAGCACAATATATTCTCCAAGGTATTTGCTTCAACTAGTAGAATCTCTTTAAATTTCCTTGTCTGGCCATTGGCTGTAATTGTACTTAAAGATCAGTTTTTTTTTCCTAGGAATGCATGATAGAGTATGACCACAATGATCTGAATTGATAATTGGCCTGCATAAAAGACTTAAATAAATCATCATAGACCTCCATTTTCTCTTCTTTTTCAATTTCTCATTAATTATATTATATGCTTTTGAAATACATATATATAATAAAATAGACAGACTAGTAAAAGAGACAAATGGAACTAGGATATGGATGGCATAGGAGGGGAATAGAGCTACTTTATGGTTTCCTTTGAAGTGACACATGGAGCAAGGACGTTAAGAAGTTCTGTAAAATATGAAGGAAACTTAAAGTTCATATATAATATGTGATATTTCAATATCCTTGACCTGTGAACAGATATTGTTAGGAGTAATAAAATAAAGGAGAAGATAACAAAGTTAATTTCAGAGGAATTACTATTTCCCTACTAATGGCATATCTTATTTTCTGACTCATTGCGTCATTTGATTTATAAAGCAGAAATCCTGAAGCAGAGGAACCAGTGCACATTCTTGCATATTACAGTAGCTGTGGCCCGAAAAAGTTTGAGGAACTTGAAATGTTCTTGGCTAAAATAAGAGATGGCCGCTTCCTTCGTGCAAAAAATATGGTCTTCAAACTTAATAAACTCAAGTTGCCTCTTAAGTGGGAGCATGTTGCCAGGATTGCCGGCAAAGGAGTTGCTCCTGGAAGAATGCATGTGGCTCGGGCAATGGTTGAAGCAGGTTATGTTGAGAATTTGAAACAAGCCTTTGCCAAATATCTATATGATGGCGGGCCTGCTTATTCAACGTAATAATCCTGTGATTAGTTATTAACTGATTTTAGCACATTCTTATTTGAAAAATTGAAGAACTGATGGATGGGAAGTGTTTGTCTGTTCTGCATCAGGGGAAGTGAACCTCTTCCAGAGGAAGCAATACAACTTATATCTGAAACAGGGGGTCTTGCAGTGCTGGCTCATCCATGGGCATTGAAGAATCCTGTTGCAGTTATCAGAAGCTTGAAAGATGCAGGTCTTCATGGGTTGGAAGTTTACAGAAGCGATGGAAAACTGGCAGGCATGTTATTTTTGCATCCTAAAACCTTTCCCCTCTCATTTTCCAAATATCTACCTGCTACTATTTTAGGTAGTGTGCGAGGCAAGGGGGTGGGGGCTAAAAAGCTTTATTCAAATTTACTGTATAAGTCGGTGAAAAAAATGTTTCTTTATGAACCGCCCCCCCTTTTCTCCCTCTTTTTTTAAAATTGGCTCATGGCTCTGCCTTTTGTTTTTTAATTTGTTTTCGGGCAACAAATGCCTTGGATTCAAACGTGTGCATCTTCTTGAGCTTTAATACATCTCATGTAGATGAAATATTGCTTAAGGGGAAATGCTGACTTCAGCATGGAATTTTAATCTGAACTTATTTGATTAGTATTAATTGAGATTGTTCTTAGTGAGACATGAACTCAATCTTGAGGCAGGTATACTTGCAGTCAGACAACTGAGAAAATTTTCTGTTCGTTTTACTTCTCTGCCCAAATATTTAGTCAAAATGTGAACCAGGAGAGATGAATTTTGCTTGGAATTCAAAATCTTATGTCTAATTGTTGTCTGGTCTGAACTAGAATGGTGCACTTACTATTTTGTTTTATACATTTAGTTACTGTGTTTGAAATTCCAAGTCTAGTGAGTTATTTATGCCTAATTCAAAATTTAGGATGCAATTATAAGTTTTATCTGTAATTATTGTCTTACAATTATGAGCTGAAACTGACATTAACATAGTTGAGCAGTATGAACACAATTTTTAGATCATTTACTTAGATGACAAATCTCCAATCTCCCAAATCCATTTAGCTATTAATAATGCTTGAGTTTTAGTGTCATTTTATCTCTTATCAGTATATGACTAAATCTTTGCAAAGTTTACTTTTATTCTTGAATTGGAATTTATATGTTGTTTTATTCTCTTTGAACAGTATATAGCGACCTAGCAGATGTTTATGGTCTTCTGAAGCTTGGAGGATCAGATTATCATGGAAGAGGTGGAAATAGCGAGTCTGAACTGGGAAGTGTCAATCTCCCAGTACTGGCTTTGCATGATTTCCTTAAGGTAGCTCGTCCAATCTGGTGCGATGCTATACGGGGAATTCTTGAAAATTATGCAGAGGAGCCTTGTGATTCTAAATTAGCTAGGATAACAAGATACAGAAGACCGCGAATTGTAAAGGGAAATACCCCAGTGAGTTGTGGCACAGATTTGATTGAGCGTTGCTTATCATTGTGGTTAACAAATGAAGAGAGGCAGAATGCTGAATTTGAGGCCATTAAAATGAAGCTTTCCCATGTTTCAGTTAGTCAGGGAGGGCTTCATGTCCCTATAGAGAGTAAAGAACTCTACTGATATTTCTCTGTACCAATTTTTCAGAATGATGATGAGATGGCCATTTTTTTTTTTCATTCATCTCTTTTTCATTTTTTAATTTGTTTTTTTATCTTTTTGATGTTTACTCCATTGCTAAGCATTAACAATGAACAAAATCATAGGAATGGGACTGACTAGTTGCAGTAGCATATTCTGATCTTTTGGTTTTAACTCCACACTCACGTCTCGACTAGTTAAACTCTTTTGGTTTTAATTCCACCACCCTTTGGTTGATATTTTTAGAAATTTTTAAGGCCAGAGGGGCAATTATCAACTGCATTGAAATCACCACTTAGTGCACTGTACTTGGTCATGTTCGGTAATAGCTTTTAGCATTTAATTAAGTCAACATATTATTTTTATTAATTACAGTGTTCAGTAATCTAACTATTATAATTAATTTTAGAGGTAGAGAAAATTTTTTATGAAATATGAAATACTATAATGTTTAGTTTTAATATTTAATTTTTAATTAAAATTTTTTTTTTTACAATCATACTCATTGTCTCTTTAAATTCAGCTAATTAAATAATTAATATTTTTTTTTACAATTTAAAATTAAACAGTTTTTTTTTTACCGAACACTCCTAATTTAAACAGCTACCAGTTAATAGCTACTACAACTAACATATTGAATTTACCTGCCTTGTATGTATGTATGAAGGTAAACGCTTTTTCCTCGTTAGAACATAAACCCCAAAAATTGGACATAATTTGAGTATTTCCAATTAATAAATGTTAAACTCTCGAATTTTGAAAGAAAATAATTGTAATTCATTCGATTTTAAGGTATATTTAGCGTATATATAATGGAGTCCGAATAGTCCCTATCAAATAAAGATTTCAAATCCTAATTTACTTCCTATTTAAAATTATTTTAGGAGTCTATTTATTTAATTAAAATAATTTTATTATTATATATCAACAATAGTCTCCCATCAATCATTTAGTCATTTATATCCAAATGTAATATTCATAGAGCGTTTTTATTTGTAACTTATCGTAGAAATAATATAAAGAATTTGAACTTCATGAAGAGAGTTTCTAATTTGTAGTCTTTTTTACTTAGCTTTTTTATTTGTTCTTTTATTGTCCGAACATATCATTGTTTAAAATATTAGACAATCTAAATATGTTTAGTAAATAATGTTTTCACAATTTAATAATTTATTCAGACTGGCGATCTTATCTATAATACATACTTAGGGAGTTTTCGCTTCAATGAATAATGATGAATTATCAATTGTATCCATTAAGTTAAATGGTGAAGGTTGTGTACCTCAACTTGTAGATTCAAAATATTAGGCTGGATTGTTCAGATTACTTCTGGCGAACTGTCCCATTGGACGAAGAAAATTGAACCGCTTAAGTCTCTGGCGAACTGTTCCATTGAATAGAGAACTATGGGCCACTTAGGCCTTAGCGAAATGTCCAAATAGATGGACTGTCTATAGTCACTTAGGCCTCTGGAGATATGTCCGAGCGGATGGACTGTCTATCGGCCACTTAGGCTTCTAGAGAAATGTCCAAGCGAATGGACTGTCTATGGACCGGATGGACTATCTATGAACCGCTTAGACCTCTGGCGAAATGTCCGAGCGGATAGACTGTCTATGGGCAGCTTAGGCTTCTAGAGAAATGTCCGAACGGATGGACTGCCTATGAGCCACTTAGGCCTTTGACGAACTGTCCCATTGGATGGAGAAAACTGGACCGCTTAGGCCTCTAGCAAACTGTATATATCTGCTTAAGTCCAAATTTATTGACTTCCATTTTGTTATACTTCCTGTGCTTTTATCATAACAGAGAGAGAGAGTAAAAGTTCAAGGCAACAAATTAGTTAATAAGATTACTTCACTAAACATGGAGAGAATAAATAAATATAACCAACTTATTATTATTAATTGTGGTAACTTACCATCCTCTCATCCATGTAAAGAAGATAAAACACATATCATTACTTTGCTCTTTTATTCTATCATAATAATTTAAAGATCAAAATTCAAAATAAAAATGTCTAGATAAAAAGAACTCTTGTTAGTGTTTTATATCTTTCATGAACCATAAACGATGCTGGCATTAAAATATTATTAGTCTATGGTAGTATATATAGGTTCTGTTCTTAATATTCAAGAACAATGGAAAAGGACACCTAGATTTTCCAAGAAAATGAGTAGGCAATGCAATTATGAAAATCTAAGGTTTGCATTTGTGGATAATACTATTGATTTTTCTGTCTAAGAGGTACTATCCAACTATAATTCTTTTGATGCATGACTTAATGTTAACTAAACATCTCAAATCAAATGCTCTTGACATTCTCAAATCAAATTCAAATGAAGAAATTCTTCAATATTCTCAGTTTAGCCAATACTACCAACAATAACAATTGTCAATCTTGGAATAAAATTGAACTTTAATAAGCATAAATGGAAGAAAATCGGAGCTTTAATAATATGCAAAAGAGAAATATGATAAGAATGCAGGAAATTTAGTAAATATAGTGAATGAGTTGCAAACAAATCACTCTCGATCAATTGAATAAAAGAAATTGGTGTTCATTTTTTATATTTATCTTAATTAATAATTGGAATGCTTTTTGTTTTTTTTTTTGAAAGGAAGATTTCATGCATTCAATGCAAAGGAGGACGTGTTTATGGATTAAAGACAAAGAATGTATACAAACAAAAGATTATGCAGTTGATTATCCTTTTCCTTTTTATTTTTTTTTTTTTTTTGGTTTTCTCCTCAAATGTGAACTTATTGGCTGGTGCAGATTTTCAATTACTCTTATACAATGTCATCAATAACAGACACTCGTATTAATAGTGTCAACTTGTGCATATATGAAACCTGCCATACATAGCTTTGTACGAAAACAAAGCAAAACAGATTGAAAACAACATACAAAGACTATTCTTTAAACATGAAACTTCCCACTTTAAACAGAACACTAATATTTGTAGGTATTCCAATATGAGTCCAAATTGATGAATAACTTTCATGTGAGAGTAGTATAAATTCACATTGTGAATTAGCAAAATTAGGTGAACAAGCAGAGTTAAATCAGCAAAATTTAGTGAAACTTTGATACTGTATAATGCAAGTAAAATCACATTTAACCATTTGAAAAATGCAGCACCAAGATTACCAAGTCCTGAATAGAACACTAGAACCCAGCAGAAAATAATGTGAAAACCAAAGGCCATTAGCATTTAATGAAATCTTGGTATAATTTTGGCCTGTAGCATTTTTCAAAATGTCTAACACAGTTGACTTGTTCCATACCGTTGAATAATACAAATAATATTTTTGTTGAAGGAATCGTTTTTCATCAAATCGTTGAAACAAACAAGGAATTATAGTTATAAATGTAATATCCAATAACATGTTAAATAGTTTATCATCTAAATTAGTGGGTATTAGGAAGTATATACCTGGAGCAACATACCCAATAGATCCTTTAATAGCTGTGGAACTGCTGCTTCGATACGATGGAGCCTCATCAGAGATTGTGGAGATAAATTTAGCCAACCCAAAATCTCTAATATGAGAAATCGTCTCTTCATCCAATAGATACTTGGCTTTAGATCACCATGTTGATTATTGATGAGCTTCCATTATGAAGATACTCTATTGCTGTAGCAATATCAATGGCTATGTTTAATCTGTCAATAAATTTCAGATATCTTAATTATCCTTCTATTCCATTCTATGCATGTAACCATTTCTCCAAGCTCCCATTAGCCATGAATTTATATATCAAAGCTTTAAAATCATTACCTTCAAAGTTAATATTAGAACAGACTCAGCAGAAAATAATGTGAAATCAAAAGGCAAATAAGGAGCTTATGATCAAAGGAAATATCAAACTCTACATCTGGAAATATCGAACGAGTGGAGGGTTGTATAGCCAAAAGGTGCAGGAATACAGTGAGATTATAGGATCTTGGCAATGAGACTGATGGGTGAAAAGAGGTTGGATTGGCTGGCCTCCAACCGATCTTACTGGATCGAAGAGAGAGAAAGAGACAGCCGCTGGATACAACCATTCAAAGTCGTCGCAGCAAAGAGGTTGGGTTGTACTCACCAGTGTCGCGAGCGGAGAGAGAGCGACTTGGAGGAGATGGCGCAAGGTCAGGCTGAGGCAATGCAAGAGACAGGAGGTTAAGGAGCTGCTGCTGTTGCATCTCTGGAGAGCGACGCGAACAGAGGCTGAGGTGTGGTGGCCGGAAGAGCTGCTGGCGCTGCAGCAGTGGTCTGGTATTTACCCATAGAATGTTTGGGTTTATGCAGCAAAATCAGGTACTCCTATACAGGTATTGAATTACAAGTTACCTAGGACCAATCCGCAATTTGAATCAATTACATTAAATAAATTGTTAATCCTAAACAAATCAGAGGAGTTAAATTATAAATTGTTAACAGGGTATTAATGTCACGACCCAAAACCGTGGGTCGGACCGGCATTAGGACCTAGATAAGCTTAAAGCATCCGAGGCCCGTAGTAAGCCTAAACTATCAAAATCCATCCCTATTATCATTTGACTATTGAAACAGTAAGCCCATATTATGACATTTTTCATAAGACAATCAGAGTTAATAATTCTATCCCAGCATTAGTAATACATACTATTCGCAGCTCGAGCCCATATCCATATAACAAAAATATTTTCTCATACAAATGTTTATTTGTCATAATATGTTCAAACTGTTCCTATCATACAGTTTTCCAAATAGTCATTTACACTCCACAATTTATTTATAATCACATGATAATTCTATTACAAACCAATATTTATTTAAGTATCCTAACTGCGGAGTTAAATAAAATATGCGGAGTATTCTAAATATTAACAGAGAGTTTGTACTAACATGATTAATCCTCTGCGAAGAAGGAAGCAGAGTCTTATGGACCAACAGTACTTCTATTTTCTGAAAAATATTTATGGAAGGGGGGTGAGTTTCACTAAACTCAGTGAATAATAATAAATAATGCAAACCCACACATTCAAGCAGTATGCTTTCACAAGATAATAAATGACATACTTCACAAGCACATGACATACAACAGCATCTTCAAACAAGTCACATTCAAATACTCACAACATGTGGAAATTAGTCAGTGATGTCACAAATCCACCTATTAGCCCCAGGCCAATTCCATAATAATAATATATATATATAATAGGGAGCCAATCCCCCATACTAGGCCCACTGACCCATAGTGACACACGTCGTCCCAATTTCCACCCAGATACAAAAGCACATTATTTCACATCACAAGTATTCACAAAAAATATTCAATACAATAAATGCAATATGTGAATGTAATCATGGGCGAAAATTATATAAATTTAGAGAACTGAGATATTATATATCAAATACTGAGATTATGAAACTGAGATATTATATTCGGAAAATGAGGACTATCAGTATAGCAATAAGAAATGATTCACAATTATTTAAATAATATGAAGAATATATGATATGCATATG
>CANUEX010032722.1:0-11886 GCA_948099535.1 Jatropha multifida | reverse complement strand
CACAGGACCATGGAATCACACGATGTGATATGATGGATATTAAAGCATGCTTGGGGAGAGCATGGTCCTGTTATGGTGATTTCACTGACTAACAACCACTTAATGTGCATATGGTTGCAGTTGTTTGTGGGTGATATGATTGTCGTTGTGTGAATGGAGAATGTCCATTTAGAATGCCTTAAGTATCATTTGTGTGAATGTGTGGGTTTAGTATTATATGTTATTATTCACTGAGTTTTATACTCACCCCTTTTCCTCTTATCCCTTATGTTGTTTCAGGAAATTGTGAATTAGTTGAATATATTTGGAGCATTAGTTTTCTTTCCTTTGGAATTATTTAAAGGATTATGTAAATGTATAAGATAAAATTATTTAGAATTCTTTGTAGTAATACAGTAGTAGAAAATCCGCAGTTATGTTAAGATTTATGATTGTAATAATAATAATGTTAAGTGTATGTAAGACTTTATGGGAATGATTGAGTTGAATAAAGTAAGGCCTTGTGATAGTTTGAATCACTAAAAATAAAATGGGCCAACTTGTAGAATATTTTCATATAAGTGTGGTGTTGAAATCAGAGATTAGGCTTACTACGGGCCTCGGGGACCTTAAGCTTACCCAGGTCCTAGTGCCGGTCCGGCCCATGGAAATGGATCGTGACAGGAAAATACCAAACTATAATGACATTATTTTTTTAATTCAATATGATGTCAGTTTATATATATATATATATATTTTTTAGAAAATTTCAAACTAGACTTTGTTTTTTGAAGTCTAGTAGTAACGTTAATTATTATTATTATGAAACTATAAAAATTAAGTATCAACAATTGTTTTTAAATACAATTAAAAATAATAGTAACATTTCTTAATATTTTTTTTAATTTCAAAATTACTTACTTAAATCAATAAAAATTTTTACATCAATTAAAAATAATTATTTTGAGGAATGTTACGGCTTATATAATTAATTAATTAGAGTGAACTATTAATATATTTATTTATATGAAATTTATTATTTATATTTTTAATAAAAATGATAAGTTATTATATTGTATATAATATATATAATTGATGTTTGTTATTTATTTTTTTTAAATTGTTATGTCAAGTGTGTTATAAGACATAAAGACAAATGAAGTTTTATTTAAGAATTTATTTAAAACATAATTTTATAGTATTCAATTAAATTTTTTATTTTAAATTATAGCCTATCAAACATGACAAATTCATTTGCAAATGAATTATACTTGGAATTCATTTACAAATAAATTCTACAACTATAATTCATTTGTTTTGAACGGACTGTAAATTCAAACCCCAAAAACTGTTTAAATCTATTCAAATATTGAGTTCTTAAGCTTATCTTGGACTGTTTAAGTATTACAATTTAAAATATTCAAAATAATTTATATTTTAAAATAAAATAATATTTTAAATCGATTTATATTTTGAGACGAGATGAGTAATTAATTAGTAATAAAGTGAAATAATATCCAAAAATGCATCACCATTATTGTCATTCAAGAAACGCATATGGCTTTGGCAAACCGTTTAGCTATCCCAAATTGTCCTCACCCACCAACCACAACAAACTCATTAAATTTTATCACTTGAATTTTATAAATTTAAATATGTCTAACTCAAATTCTATTAAATTTCTAAATGAATTTCGTAAAATTAAACTACTAAATCTTGAAACTGTCAAAACTCCGTCTATTGTCTCATTAACCTTATCGTTTCTTCTCAAGTAAAATAAATACATAGTCCTTTCTCAAATATCGCAGAACAAAATGTGCCGTTTGAAGGAGTGATATAGAACTGCGAATTATAGATGTAAACCGGTTCAACTGATTCATTGGATTCTGATATTAACATATTTGTATGTATATGCAGAAATCTTTCACTAAGTAAAGAAATAAAAAAAAGTTTATTATATTCATAGTAGGAAGAAGAAAAAAGACATTAATATATTAAATTTGTCTGCACATGAAAACTTCATACTTCACGTGGCTCACTAAAGATAACCCAAAGGTCAATTTAATTATCATTTTGAAAGATAAGAAGGAACTGAAATCATTTCGAACACAATTTGGAGCTTGGGGATCTCACAAATGTCACGAAGACGAAGAAGGTTGTTAACCACTAATGAAACAAGGTCACATTATACTCAACAATGGCATCACCAGTAGTGACATTGATATAACGTGTATAGAGTTCTGCATATCCTCTAGCCATCCTAAATTGTCCTCGCCCACCAACCACAGCAAGCTCGCGTTTCGTCTCTGTTACAGGATTTTTTGAACACACAACAAACGAACTTCCATTAAACTTACCTGTTGTGAAACCATAATCCAAATACATAACCAAAGACAAATCATCTTCTTGCCCAGCTATCACATATAGCCCTTTAGCTCTCCCAATGACTTCTGAAGTTGGTTCGACACCTACCCTTAAAGCATCATTAATGGCATAAAGTGTCCCAAATGAGCTAAATGAGTGGCTATTTTTGGCTTGGGCTATTTGTACTGCGCTTGGGTTTTCTCCACTAAGTATATCATGGAAAAAGAAATGGAGATTGGTCTTCTTCTCTTGGTTGTAGTCAGCAGGAATGGTCGAGTAATGGTTTCCTTGTGCATGTGCTATCATAATAACACAAAGGATCATAGCCCACACAAAGGAAAACTTTCCTTGCATCTTTGTTTTATCTTTCTCTTCTCCTTCCTCTCTCCGTAAATATGTGTTAAAGTTACGAATTATGATTTATACATATTTATTTAAACTTCTATTACTTAAGTATTATGGCAACAAATAGGCCAATTATAAGTTTCTTTTTTTATCAGCATCCTAAATATGGAAATTGTTAAATGGGAATGATATCCAATAACAAGTTGACATATTCAGATAATATTCAAAAAATTTAGAAATTTTCATAAATAGTAAACAATTTAACGAATTTCAATTTGACAAGTTAAATTATAACGGCTTGGAAACTTGTCGGGTCCGTTTTGGTAAATTCTGAAAATTCGGGACCCCGTTTCCTTCCTCCAAAATGTTTCTTGCATTAAAAAAAATTAGATTTGAAATCCAAATCAAATTTAATGATTTGCAAATTTTATTTGAAAAATGACAAATAATCCTATTTTTAATTTTAATATTCAAACTTCAAATTTAATAGAATTGCATTATCTTTTTTCATTTTAACATTCCAATATTTTTTTTTCTTTATTGAGTATGGAACTTATGAATTGATTCTCCTTTAAAAATTTTAAATTGACTCTTTCTAAATTATTTTTATATTTATTCCTATATTTTTAAATTTTATAAATAAGTATTTATATTTTTTATATTTATGTGTTTTCCACATTTCCGTTTTCTGTATATTTTGAAAGTGTCATTTCCCCGTTTTTCCGTTTTCTATGTCCCTGCATCATAGTAAGAAAGAAACTAATAAATCAAATTTTATTTATGAAAAATAATTAATAAGGAAAAATTACATTTATTAAGGTAGGGTGTAATAGATACTTAAAATTCAATTTTCTTTTATTTTTGATAATTTGTAAATGATAACTTTGAATATTCCTTCAACAGAGGGTTAACTTGTATCTTGTTAAAGAATATGAAAATTATTGTTACGAAAGCATGCTAACTATGAGTTAATACTTTGCATATAAAAGTAAAAAATGTTGAAATTATTATTGTTAATATAAAAAGGCGAACAATGCTACTAAATGATAGATTTAAAAAAAATCCATCCATAGCGCCCATTTAGAAATTTACAAAATACGAACGAAAAAGAAGAGAAAAAAGGGGTTATGAAACCACTGCGATGTTTAAGTTAATAAGAGAATAATAAATAGAGTTATAATTGAAGGAAATAATGTATTGTCTATTGCATATATATTGCATAGATACTAATAGATAACCAAATCAAATTCTCCTGAGAATCTCGTCACATAACTGAATAGTATAGATGTAGGTAGTTCGGTGAATGCTAGTGCCCAAATCCTTAGCCACTATATCGTCCCATTTTCCTTTAACCATGTGAACGTGTATATATACAAGGAGATGGCTAAGGATAAACCCTAATGATATTCTCATCTACAAGCTAAACCATAACTTACCATTATTGACTCCGTAAAAACATATACCATATCTGCAATTATCAAATTGGTGCGATGAGTGTGGACCGAGTGAAACAATGATCACACCAAAGAACATTCAGTCACATAGTTCATCCCGTCCCTGACACGAGAGTGCCTTAAACATCTCACAATGGAAAACACCCCCACGCCAACACTAGTAGGTGTTGAACAAACAAGGACTTCAGCTGAAAAATGGATGCCTACACCTCCAGATGTCACTACCATAGACCTATAGGTAGTTGTGCTGCTCATTCAAGCTTATAATGATTTCACAGTCGTCCTACAAAGAATGATGGCAAAGTTGGTTACCCAGATGCCTCCTAACAACCCACTCCAAGATAACATGATGATGGAGGCAGAAAATATAGCTGATAAGACACAAGGAGAAAATGCAAATAAGGAAGATTCCTCATGGCACATAGGAACTCAAGATAGAACATCATTCCGCCTGCAGCCTGTACTGTTACTCGGGTTTGTAGGACACAATGATGGAGATGAGTTTAGAGCCAAAATGTTACAAATCCTCAAAGACTTTCAAGCAATAGGGGACAACACCAACTTCAGACTAAGGAATGACTCACCCCTGACTCGAGGAGTGATGTTAGTGCCTTTCCCTCATAAATTTTAAAATTCCAAATTTTGAGACATACGATGGGACCACTGACTCAAGAAGCCATTTAACAAATTTCCATAGGGTGATGCACGTTTAGACGATAGACGATGCATTGCTATGCAGAGCATTCCTAATAACATTAAAAGGATCAGCTCAAGAATGGTTCCAAATGCACAAGACTGGCTTCATAAACAGCTCCACTCAATTAGCAGTAGCTTTCAAAGCTCGTTTTGTTACCTATATACCAAGCAATAAAATTTCATCCGACCTAATAGACTTGAAGAGGACGAAAAGAGAATCACTACAAGAATACATAGTTAAGTTTCAGAAGTTGGCAATGCAGATAAAAGATCTCAACAGTGAAGTGGCTATCAGTGCAATGGCCAAGAATTAAAAGTATAATAAACTCTTTGATTCACTAAATTTGACAGGCCATTTTCCTTTACAGAACTAATGGCTTGGGCTAACAACTTTGTTCAGTTGGATGAGGCTTGGAAAGCACAATAGGCGCTGTATAGAGAGGTTGACCCTAAAAGGAAGTGAGATAAAACTAGTGGCATTTCCCCTTCGTGAGTCTATAAACTTTACTAAAGCTGAACCAGCCAACCCGCTCATTCGCCCTACATGCACACCAATAGCGCTCTAACAAGAGAAGGCGGCTTCACACCCCTATCCAAAAGCAGAACAAACATCATCGTTGAATAAAAGACAACCAGGAGGAAGTCCATTTAACAACTCGAGGAAGCTAAGGGAAGAATTAACAAGGCACAGAGATAAAAGCAAGTATTGCACCTTCCATAAAGATGTAGGGCATGATACCGAGCAATGTTGGCAACTAAAAAAATAGATAGAACGACTAATACAAAGAGGACTACTAAAGAAGTTCATTAGGAAAGAAAGTGATACCGAAGAGGATGGAGCTGGATCCTCTAAGAGAGGAAGAAAATAGCCAGTAAGAGCCGAACTCGTTGGCATGATTAACATGATTTTTTGTGGTGCCACAGGAGGAGATTACACTACGGTGAGGAAAAGACATGCTAGAGAAATCTACTCCAGCAAAATAGATATACCAACAAACTGCTTGCACAAGCCAATCACCATCTCATAGGAGGACACCGAGCATGTCCATTTCCCGTGAACTTAATTACACTAGAGGTGTTTAAAGCTTTGAAACTAGACACTACCACGTTAAAGCCTATACGGGCGGCCCCCGTTGGCCTAACAGGGAAGCAGGTGTTAGTCGAAGGAAGTATAGAAGCCACCATAGAGCTCGAAAATGGTGAGCACCCTAGAGTTGAAAAGGCCGAATTTGTAGTAACAGATGTTCCATTCCCGTACAATGCTATCCTCAACCACTTGCTTTTGTACGCCCTTAACGCCTGCACATCAATCAGGGGAAATCAAAAGATAACTACAAAAGCATACATGGTAGCCTCAATGGAGTCCAACTCGCCCTTCCACTCCAATGGGTGTCCAACCGTAGAAAGGAAGAGGTCGACCTATCTCAGGGGCGAACCACTCGTGGCCGAACCTTTCAACATCCCACAGAACCATATTAAAATGAACCTCGAGCCAAAGGGGGAACTATTAGACATCATCATTAGAGAAAGTAAAAAGCTAAAAGTAGGAGCCGATTTACCAAGCACATTCCATCCTTTTGTAAAGGAGGTACTTAAAAGAAATAAAGAGGACTTTGCATGGACAACAACAGATATTAAGGGAATCAACCGGACACCATCAACCACAAGGTCAACATAAACCCAATTGTCAAGATAATAAAGCAAAAGAGAAGGAACCATGCCCCAATTCGACAAAAGGTAATTGCAACTTAAATTGACAATCGATTAATACAGGATTTATCAAGGAGGTACACTACCCCGAATGGCTTGCCAACGTAGTCCTAGTCCCAAAGCCGAATGGGAAGTGGCATCTTTGTGTTGAAATAAAATTTTTATTTTAATTTTATTGTAATTAACTAATAGAGTCTAATGGTGAAATGTTTAATCATATTTTAAAAAATTTAGAATATCATAAATTAAAATAATTTAAATTTCATTTTCAATACTTGAATTAAGGTTTGTGATTTATTTCCTAAAAAGCAATATCATGTGAGAATATATAATTAAGAATATCAAAGTCTGTTAATTACAAAAATCATTGGACAGTAATTCTGCAAGATCAAATACAGAATATACATATATATATATTCTCGAATTAAAATGCATGGAACATCTAATTAAAAGAACATTTCAAAGGATAAATGGAATCTATTTTCTCTAATTAAAATGGAAAAAAAAAATTTAATCAAAAGGATATATTAGAAATTCTAAATCTGTGCATAGATAGATTTTTAATTAGATTAATCTTTGTAATTCTCTAAATAGCCATCAAAATTCAATATTATAATTTAGGGCTTTTAAATATAATTTCTGAGTTTTATCTTCAACAAATCCGTGTTTGCTTTATTTATCCTAAGATTCTAGATTGAGTTTTGTTATAGAGATTTTTGAAATACTGTATTTATTTTCAAAGATTCGATTTTTTTTTTTTTTTGTTACTCGTTGCGTTAGATCAAAACTAAACTTCCTTTCATGTAAGGGAAAATTAAAATTTTATCATTATCGTTTGCTATCCTTTATTTTGAAAAATATATTACTCTATCGCTATATTTTGTTTCGAGTATATTTTATTTTCCTTCTGTCCAAAATTTTCACTTTTAGTTTATTTTTAATGAAAAGTCAGAAAGTGCAATTACTCTTCTCTATAAACTCCTTTCTCTTCCTTCCAACAATTGAATATTAAAAAATCTAATGAAACAGGAGCAAATATTGCAAGGAACCAAATCGATCAAATCTGAAAATAATTTCCAGAAACTCAAGTTTCAATTCAATAACTCGTTTTTTAACCAAAAGTAGCAGAAAAAATTACTAATATTCTTAAATAATCCCTTTTTAATCCATAAACCGATTAATTAACAAAACTTTTCCATAAAAAAAAAACAACCCACCAGCTTAGAAGCTCTTGGAAAAATACAAAAGAATGAGGAAAATAACAATACTTGCAAAAAAAATTGACAAGAACAAACCTTTGTCTATGAAAAAATTATTACTTCTACCAAGAAGAGGCAAAAAAAAAAAAGAATTTTTCCCATATCATTTCCTTTAACAATTGCAAGCATTTGTACAATGATCTTTCTAAAATTTAAAGGTTTAAAGGATAAAGCCAAAAAATTTAAAAAAAAAAATTGAAGATTTAAGGAATGAAAGAAATTGGTTCTAATCTTTCTTGGATTTTATAATCTTGATGAAAGTTGGGGCTCCTCTGCCTTGAAGCTGTTCACATCCTTGAGCACAAGCATTTGTACAATGTGTAGATAAAGCACCATCTAATCTCATGCATATGGGCATGCAATCTACCACACATTCAGGAACTGTTTTTCTCTGTGTTGAAGTTAAATTGTGAAACCCCCAACTCTTTATCACCATTGTAGATAACATGAGAAATGTTATAGTACCCAAAATTTTATTTCCCATTTTCTCTCTCTCTCTCAAGAACTTCCATATAATTCTAAAATTTGGGTTAGTGTAAGCCTCTAAATTGGAGTAAATGGAGAAATATATGGACATTGCTTGGATGTGTTTAGTGATAAATAATTGGCTAAAGTTGGATATATTGACTTTGTCTCATAAGTTTTTGCCTCAAACCTAGCAATTGTTCCATGAGTTTTTGATTAAAAAATTGATTAAATCATGTCAAAGAATTTTCTAATGGGATTAATATATATATATATATCCTAATAATATGAATAATATAAATAAATTTGCTGGTAAAAGGAAGAAGAATTAAGATATTAATATATTAAATTTCATGCACCTCAAAATCAAATAATTCACGAGACTCGTTATTGATAACAACCCAATGGTTTTATCCAAAGATAAGGAGAAGGAACCGAAACTATATCAGACACGTTTTAGGGTAGGAGATCCCACAAAGTGTCACAAAAGAGCAAATAGCTAATGACCTAATTAAGGATCTTCCTCCATCAGTAATGAAACAAGGTCACATTATATTCAACAATGGCATCCCCACTAGTAAGATTGAAGTACCGGGTATAGAGTTTCGCAAACCCTCTAGCCATCCTAAACTGTCCTCTTCCTCCAACCACAGCAAGCTCACGTTCTGTCTCCATTATAGGGTTTTTTGAAAACACAACAAATGAACTTCCATTGAACTTGCCTGTCGTGAACCCAAGATCCATGTACGAAACTAAAGCCATTTCATCTTCTTGGCTAGCTGCCAAATATAGCCCTTTCGCTCTCCCTATGATTTCTGAGTTTGGTTCAACACCTACCCTTAGAGCATCGTTAATGGCACTAAGTGTCCCAAATGGAAGTGCTCCACCAACCTTGCTAGTTTTGTTGGTTTTGGCTATTTGAACCGCAGTTGGGTTTTCTCCACTAACTATGTCGTGAAAAAAGAAATGGAGATTGGTCGTTTTCTCTGGTATTTTTCTAACGGCAATAGTTTCAGAGTAGTATTCTCCTTGTGCAAGTTCTATCACACTAACACAAAGGATTATAGCACATACAAAAGAAAACATTCCTTCCATCTTTCTTTTCTCTTTCTGTTCTATTTTCAATTTGTATATGCTTATGGATACTTACAAATTTATATAGGAATAAAGTTCAATTAGCCATGTATGCAATATATAATTTACTCAAAATTATTATTATTTTTTTTTACAATTATCACCTAAACTTTGCACTAATTGAGCTAAAATGTCAACTTTTTGACCCAAAAAAAAAGAAGTAAATAATAATTTTGAAAGCCAATATAAATTAATTTATTAGCCCTTATAAAAGGAATTAAATTCTAAATTTTAGGAATATCTGATTTACATTCCAAAAACAAATTAAATTGCAATAATGTTCTTGTTTTAAATTCAATGATTTGATTCCTTGTTTGAATTTATTTCTAAATTTAGTGCAAAGGGTTCTGAAACCACTCCAACCTTCCAATAAAAATTCACCACTTTGCAAGGAAGTTGGTGAAATTTAACTTTGTTTTTGGAAAGATAATAACCTACAATTTCAAATTAAGTATTATTTTTTGGAAAAAGAAATTTTCAAATTTCCAATTGGATATACTTCTTGATTACTAGTTTTTAATAATATGATGATTTGCACGTTATCTATATTTATTCTTCGTACCCATAATTTAGAAAATTAACATGAAAAGCTCTATAATCTATATAAAGCTCTATAATATTAGTTAAATGAATTTCTTGAGAATTTAACTTTATGTTTTATGCAACTAAAATCCTTCAGTGATTTTCATATAGATATTTACATCAAGTTGGTCATATAAATAGGCAATCGTTAATTCATTAGATGCATTTATAATTTTCATAAATTGCCAGACTAATTAAATATTAAATTATAATTGCATCCACTACACGAGGGTACTTATCCTCATAATCATTGCCAGTTTTTTTTGTGAAAAAAATATGCTACAAGTTTGATTTATATCTCATAAACTCATTTCAATTTTGCACAAATACATATTTGTATTTTACTGACTTGACAACTCTTGATACCCATAAAATTTCAAAATTTACTTTCAAGTTTAAATGACACATGCACCGTTCTATTTTGACCAATCAATTTTATGTGTATATTCTTCAATAGACTAAACTCAAGATCTTCATCATTTTTCACAATTTCAAACACTATAAAATATTGTCAACATTTTTTTTATATTGGTTTCATATTATCCTGATATGACATAATTTATAGAGATTTTATAATTTCATTCATTTCATGTACCTGAGTTTTTTGAAAAACTTATTAGTCATGTTTAGGATCTCTTCTAGATTTTATTTTTCTAGAACTTGACCATCTTAAATATTTGTTCATTTTCTTTCATTTTTGGAACCAATATACCAAGCTTCAGGCATGCCGTAGATTCATTAACATAAACAATTTGTCCTTCAAGGACTTTAATTATAATATGAGCAATTTTCAGTTAGTATATTAGATTTAATTATCTCATTTTGGATTAGTAAATATATCTTACAATTAATTTGTAAAATCTTGCAAATGAATTATCTTTTTAAACTTTTAAATTCACACTGTCTTGTATGAGGATCAAGATATAATAACAATAATTTTTGTAACTAATTTGTTCTTCTAGCTGCTTATTTTCTTCCTCTAATATCGGGATCCATAACAATTAGAAAATTTGGCATAAATAACTTTTTTTTTTATTTTTGAAAGTTCTAGATAAATAGATGTAAATATATATCCAACATATTTTTCAACCTCTTTTGTGGACCCATCCTAGTGCATAATGGTGGAGCAATTAAAACATATGATGCACATTTAAAATTTATCGATTGGTAATATTTGATTCTCGATTCAAAATCAATTATAAAAGGGAGAACTTATAATAACTTATTTGACTTGATGCGAATAAGTACTATTAAATTTAACAGCACATCCTCCTAAAAAATAGGGATCTTCATTCTCATAATAATTCGTGCAAGTAATAATTTAACAAATGATTATACTAAATTACCTTGAGCATAAATAAAGGCAACAATGGCTTGCTTTAAAATTATTTTAATTAACACGTGACATAGTCATTAAAGGCCTGATGTGTAAATTTACTATCATTCTTAAGCATAAATTGTCTTAATAGCATAATCTGAAAATTGTATTATTAACCAAATTATTTGTGCAAATAATCATGCAAACTTCTGGTTGCATATTTATAATAATCTTTGTAAATTTCAGGTTGCAAGTTAATAATAATCATATATTATCTTTTCGATGCATCCTTAATATATTCAAAGAAATTCATATATAATTTCCTTTTATACATTCGAGAAAATACAAACAGTTCAATTTGAACTCTTGGTGATTGCTCAATAATTAATTTACTTTGAGAACAAACTAATTGTAATACCCCGAAATTTTTATTTCGAAACATTCCCATTTAAATTTAAATTGTAAATTATTAGCCAATAATATTACGCCATGTAATATTATGGGGATCGAAAATCATTTTGGTTTGCCTGAAAATTTATTGAATAACCATTAATCGAATAAAATCGGACCAATATTTTTT
>CANUEX010032683.1:0-38234 GCA_948099535.1 Jatropha multifida | reverse complement strand
CATTTATAGAGGAAAGGCTGTCGAAATTTTATTAATTATAAATGAATTGTTAATTAGTGATCTACATTTGATTAATGAAATGCAATAAAAGGTAAACTTACAAATAATATTAAATACCATAAGTTTATGTGCAGCTCTTATATTAAACACAGTGATTTAATAACTGTTTGAGTATGTGTATCATATATGGAAAACAAGTTTTGTAAGAAGTGTTATGAGATAATAAGGAAATAATTTTTGGACTCAATACACTTAGTATGAATTTGTTGTATGATTTGATTTATTCCGATATGTGAACATGCTCGGGTTATCAGCCTATTCTGTTAAGTGAAAGCTATGATCATATACTAGGGTTATCAACCTTATGAATAAGCAGACGCGCTTATTATGAGATGGGGGTGGCGCTTCCACAGGCCATGGTGGTGCTTTCACAGACCACGATTATATGATGGGGGTGGCGCTTCCACAGGCCACGATTGTGTGATGGGGGTGGCGTTATCATAGGCCACGATCGAATCTGCTTCATTTTCTTCTAAATGTATTTGAGTCCCTTAAGAAAAATATGATTTTAAAATAAGTAAAAAATTTAGTTAATAAGTTTGTTATGTGATTCTGGTTTATTACATGTTAGTATTAATAAGAATATGTTAATATGTTAATAAAAGATAAATATGGTATGTATTATGGATATCGGTTTTCGATTAAATATTATGTTGTCTGAAAATACAGAATAAGTAAGGAATATATGATATGACATTTATAATGATTAATCTGATTGCAAATGTTTTTGACAATAATTATTCATAAATTTTATAAGTCACTTCTAAAATATATTTTCCAAAATCTATGTTTAAATTAATGTATGTAATAAATACCAGTGAGTTTTATACTCAGCGTGTGAAGTTTTTCACACGTAGGTTAAATATTGTGGATAATCATGGTTTAAACTCCAATATCAGCATCAGAAGTGGAGGAGGCTATATCAGATGACTTGAGCATGGAAGTACTATGAACTTGGCATGTGGTATAAGAAATTTTAATTAGAATAAATATATTTTAAGTTTGAATGGTATTTATATAATTTAAATAAACACAACTCTTATTATTTTGATTATACAATAAATTATCTATTTGGATATTAAGTATTATGATTTAAGGTTGAGTATTCAAGTTGAGTTTTATATCCTATTATGGATTAGTAATATGTTTTGATACCAACTTAGATATATATGAATTACATGATTTATTTCTTTTTAAGTTTTATTATCGTTATCAAATTATCTAATTGTTTTACATGTGGTATTAATAATTAAGGTTTTGCAAATTAAATTAAAAGATTATTACTAAATACAAAACTTTTTAGTTATTAAGTCTTCCCCAATTACATTAAGTGTAAACAATAATTATACCTTTTCTTTCTTAAAGTTATTCTCAAAATATATTCTCATAATATATTCAAATAAGTTTTAAGTTAATACTTATTTTTATATAATAATCAAGTAAATGTGATAAGTGATCCTGTGTCTCTGGCATAGAATGTGATACTCACTGTCTAGTCCTACAGGACTGGATTGGGGATGTTACACCCGGAATCAGCCAACACACCAATAAACCCACTCTAAAAGTGGCACCCTCGAAACTCTACCATCCTGATCGATGGTAGAACTTCATGCACCCTGGTCCTCATACAAACGAGGTACGAAGACATACCTATGGATTTCAGCCTAGGTAGCAGGCCTCCGACCAACCTGACCGTCGAGACTTAGGGGAATGTGTTGCACGACTTAGAACTCCTCGATACCGAGGCTAGAGTCGGGCTCTCCTCCGAAATATACACCCTTTATTCCAACTACTTACTTTTAATGCATTATATTTCAGATATGGACATGCATTATGAGTATGCCCATGCATCGATAATCTGACATCCTTGCAAAATAATGATTTTAATTTTAATTTAAAATCCAAATTGTTAATCATGCAATGAAACTAAAACCTAATCCCATAATCCAATGATTTGAGGCTAGTGCATTTTATCCATTGTGGCACACAAAAAGAGTCAAACACAGGGTTTTTACCTTATATTTTTCTTGAAAATAAAAATAAAATAAGGTGCCGACTCTCACACAACGTACACATTCAAAACACTCCAAAGAGTCAACTAGACATCACTTAAGCACCAAACAGAGCCAATAAAATTGAAAAAATTAGTAATCAGATCAATTAATTAGACCATTAAGTCCCATACAAGGCTAAGCTAAAATGAACTAGGAAGGGACTGCAACAAGGATCTGACCAGTCTCGGATTTTCTGGTTTCTTTCGTGATGAACCGACCAATGGGACCATCCAGTCAGACACCGCCACATGCAAGTCTCTCCCACAATGCCCGGGAGGGGGCTCACAAGCTGGCGACTCCACTGGGGACCTTAAAACATTTTTTTCGAAATAAAAAATAATATAGTAAGTGGACTACCAAGTAGGTTTTGGATCTCAGTTTGGGTTCAAATTGAAAATCACCTTGTGTACATACAGATGCATCATTTGGGATCTCTTCCTGTCATTAAAATTAAGCAAACCGAGTTATTATTATCACTTTGGGGCAATCTTCCTTAGAGTTGTCCTGGGTCGAGAAAGCTGCTCACTTATACAGCACACCTCCATTCCTTATGGTAGGGTAAAGGGCTTGGCATACCAATTGTTCCATTTGATACGACATGGTCAAATGACGAGTTATATACTTCTCCTAATAGGGAAGTCGAACTTGCCCTTAACAGACATCTCTTCCATTTTCGTAGATGGGATTGAGACTGGAATGAAATACTAATTTGGTTATTGATTAGAGCATTTTATCCTCCTGCCACAAGCAAAGATCATATAGCCTAATTGACTGCAAGTTTTTTCTTCCTCTTTCACTTTTTTTTCAAAATCTGGCTGAAAAGGCTCTTGTTATTGCATTTTAGCTTAAATTCTGCAGTTGTCCTGTCATGGAAGCAGTTTTCGATTTAGATCTTAGTGCAACAGCACTGATTAAGGTGGAGCGCTTTCTATTTTTATAAAACCATTAGTTCCATGTGTCAGTCAAGCGAGAGGGCCTTCCAAGTATCTTCCTTCTAGTCTTCTCTAGCGGATGGGACCCTCAAACCAATCCACCAAAAGCATGTAATGACCCTAGATCCGATCCCTAGGATTATATGCACCCTACATCATGAAATCATTTTAGCATCATGTAAACACCATACAGTGGTATCCCGAAAACCAAACTAATGGTAACCAAACACCAGTTCAATGGTCACCTATACACCAATCAGTGGTAACCAAAACATCAATCCCTATCCAAGGAAATATATCCAACCTATTATCCAAAAGCCTCAAATCCGACATGCACCCCAAATTTCCAAAAGCCTCAAAACAGACCTAAGCACCGTAAATTTCCAAAAAGCCTTAGATTAGACCTAAGTACCCTCATTTCCCAAATTGGGGGCAATGCTCGAGTCATGCCATTAAATCTTGGCTCGTGCATTGCTCTCTCCTATCCAAAAAGCCTCAAACCTAACTTGAGCACCTCAAAAAGCCTTAGATCAATTTCCATTCCTCAAATCGGGGCCAATGCTCAAGTCATGTCGTCAAATCTTGACTCGTGCATTGCTCCCTCTTATTCAAAAAGCCTCGAACCTGGCCTGAGCGCCTCAAAAAGCCTTAGATCAGACCTAAACATTTTCATTCCTCAAACTGGGGGCAATGCTTGAGTCATGCCCTCAAATCTTGGCTTGTCCATTGCTTCCAACTTCACCAAAAGCCTCAAATCAGACTTGAGCCCTTCAGTCACAAAAAACCTCAAACTAGACCTGAGCACCTCAAAGCCTTAGATTGAAACTAATCACCCTTGGGGGCAACGCTCGAATCATGCCATTGAATCTTGGCTCGTGCATTTCTTGCTCCTATCACAAAAGCCTCAAACCTGACTTGAGCACTTCAAAAAGCCTTAGATCAGACCTAAGCATTTCCATTCCTTAAACCGGGGGCAATGTGCCAGTCAAGCCATTAAATCTTGGCTCATGCATTGCTTCCAACTTCACCAAAAGCCTCAAACCAGATCTGAGTACACCATACTTCCAAAAATGTCAAACCCTGACTCGAATATGGAACTCTTATAACAAATATGTATTGATACCCTTCTTTATTTACTTCTACCAGAGAATGACAACAATAATGGATCTACCTAATGATTTTAGAGTACTGATGGAAGAGATGCTCCGAGAACAAGAGACTCATTTTTGGACTATGCTAATAGAGCAGAATGCTTCCTTTCAAAATACTATTGCTGCCTAGAGAGAGAATATTTTTTTGGAAGTCAGGACGTTGATAACTGCCAGTTAGAATGGCAATGCTCCTCCTAACCAGACCGGGGGATCTAATGAACAGCCGGCTATTCCACTCAACAGCAATCAGACTACTCAAGGGTCAATTCTTGAGATAGGGGCCACTTCCAATGTGACTGCCACCCCGAACCAGACAGGGGATGATTTTGCTTCTCCAGACGTTAAGAAGATGATGGAGAAGATGGATTCCTTTGAGAAGTTTCTAAAAAACATCAACAAGTATGATGTAGACTCTCTCCCACTCTTTCTAGAGGCTAAGTTGCCTGCCAAGTTCAAGATGCTTGCCATGGGTAAGTTTGATGGCGCCACATGCCCCAAGACTCACCTAAAAATGTATGTGGGTGCTACACTCCTCTTGGCTCAACTATTCTAGCAATCCCTTATCGGTGCTGCTCTTTGATGGTTTGTTACCTTGGACAATACTAAGAAGAAGACATAGGATGAGATCTGTAATGCCTTCAAATAGTAGTATCACTACAATGTAGTGGTTGAAATTACCAAAAGCAATCTAGAGACTACTAAGCAGGGAGCCCGGGAGAGTTAAAGTTGCTCAGATGCTCAATCATCCTTCTAAACAAGAACAGGTTGACATCATAGTCAACAACTTGCTCCCCTCTTATTAAAGTCACCTCAGGACTCAGTACCTTCTAGACTTTTGAGCCCTCATTGCCACTGTAACCAAAATTGAGGACCTGATCTGGTCAGGCCAGATTGAAGAGGATCAAGCTTCTTCCTCCAGATATAAGAAGCCACAGATCAGCCATCACATAGTTCCTCCCCCTCAGAAAGGCAGTGAGGTGAGCAATCTGACCAGCCAAAGACGACCACTTCCTCCTCCACCAAGGCCAGTTGCTAGCCAGATAAACGCAACTTCACGGATCTCGGAGTTCCTCTCTCATTTATCTACTACAAGGCTATGGATGACAAGTTGATACAGCCCCTAAAACCCAGACCTCTATCAAATCTAGTTCCAAAGAACTACAACCTAAACTCCTTCTACATTTTCCATTAGGGACATGGGCACAAGACCGATGACTGCAAGGCCCTGAGACATAAGATCCATGACTTGGTGGAGAGTGGCCAAATACTCCCTATTCGACCCAGACCGAACATAAACACTAATCCACTCCCTCAACATAAAAAAAACATCCAGATGATTCATTAGGAGCCAAATTCTAACTTGGTCTCCCTAATCCACCCAATCATGGACAACTCATGCTGTGTCATAGACTTGAATGACATGCTTGAGGAAATCAATGTCATCACCCAGAGTAGGAGACAACACCCATCTCCTCCTCCCGAAGCTTTGCCCAATCCGACCACATTGGCCAAGGACATGCCTAGTTCAAGTTCCAAACCTCAGCCTAAGAATTTGGTTTTAGAACAGCTGAAGAAAATGAAAGCCAACATTTCTATGTGGGGCTTGATTCAGTCTTCCTTCGTGCACAGCCAGGCTCTAGTCAAGGCAATGAATCAGTATCAGATAATCGATGATATCACTTTAAAAGCTTTGGTGACTTTCATCACCAAAAACCCTCTAGCAATAGCTCTCTACTTTTTAGACCATGAGATCCCTACTGGAGGAGATCACAATCATGCTCTTTATGTCACAGTCCAAGCCAGCGGTAAGATAGTGCCTATAGTTCAGGTAGCTAATGGGTCAACGTTGAATGTTTATCCCTTGAAAGTAGCTAGTTTTATGGGATTAACTGCTGAAGACTTTATACCTTCCGATCAGATAGTGAGGGCATATGACAACACTAGATGGGAAGTATTGGGTGTGGCTGAGCTAGAGGTCACAATCGAGCCCGCGGTATTGACTATCCCTTTCCAAGTGGTAAATGTCCTAGCCTACTTCAACCTCCTCCTAGGAAGGCCGTGGATTCATAAGGCTAAGGTAGTAGCCTCCTTCTTGCATCAAAGGCTGAAATTCCCCTATGGGAATGTAGTGGTTAAAATCAAAGGGGACTCAGCGATAAAATCAGAAATTCCCTCTTAGGCCCCCATTACTAGAGATTCAACTAGAACTAACAATCTACCCATTTTCAGGGTTCTCCTTCGATTTCGTCCAGTTTATCAAGGTAGAGCCGGGTAAAGAAATTTTTCCAATGGACTTTGATCCCTACAGTAACCCTATGGTGGCTAACATGTTGAGAACCATGTGTTACTTTCTAAGAATGGGACTAGGCCACAACCATCAGGGTATGGCCTCCTTTACAGAACCTCCGATCGCAAAACCTCCTTTTGGTCTTGGGTTCAAGCAGACGGATGAAGACCAAGAGGAGGTGGAAGACGCCAAGAAAAATGTGATAATGAGAGGGGGAACCGGGGACATTCTGATGTGCCCATGTTTCAAAACCCTTAATAGTTACTTTATTAAAGAAGGGGAATTAGAACTCTACTATTTCTTTCAAGAACCATGGTATTGCCCTTTAACCGGGAAACTAATGTCTGGTTTTAAATTCACTTTGATCTCAGGCTCTCAGTAGCAGACCGTGAGCCTCTCTTTCAATTTTAGATTGATTAGGAGGACAACATGGAGACACATCTCTTCGACCTTTGCATTATTACTTTATTACTAATCAAGTGGAACTAGACCCCATAAACCTCATATAGTCTATCCAAAAACCTTTATAAAATTGGTACCTGGAAAAGCGCATAGATCAGTCAACCCTCCTTCTACCTGAACCTGAACCCTAACCTGAGTCACAAACAAAACCTGAGTCAGAGTCTAGTTCAAAGTCTTCCGATTCCTCTGAGTCTTCTTTAATTTTCTTGTCAGAAATAGGAGACCTTATTGTAGAATTCAATGTAAATGCCAATCATGGCACCTTTGTCAATAATAAAAAGTTTCAGTTTTCTTATTACCCTTTCTCCACCTTGAATGAGATTTCTGCCAAAATAGAAAATGAAAAAGAAAAAGGAATAAAAATAATGAAAGAATAAATAAACATTAGCAGAGAAAATGCACCAAAATGTACATTTATTGTGCATGAATGTGATTGTAGACAGTAGTTGACAGAGCTCATCAAGCAGTATTTAGATTGCATTGCATGGACAGCCAATGATATGATTGGTATAGATTCTAACATTGCCATTTACAAGATCCCCACCTACGATCACATCGAGCCAGTGAAACAGAAACTTCAGATGCAGAAATCAAAAATCTCTCTCAGAATCAAAGAGGAAAAGCTAAGTTATTAGAGAACAACTGCATTGAGGCCATTGATTATCTGACATGGCTACCTAACATAGTACCAGTTCCCAAGAAAGATGGCAAGATCAGAATTTGCATCGACTATTAGGATCTGAACAAGGCATGTCCTAAGGATGACTTTCCTCTACCACATATTGACCTGCTTAGTGTGATTTCAATCACAGATCTTTATCTGGGGTATAATTAGATACCAATCAATCAGCTAGATAAACTAAAAAATCCATTCGTTATAGAATGGGGTACTTTCTACTATAGAAGGATGTCGTTTGGTCTAAAAAATGCTGGTGCCACTTATCAAAGGATGGCCACCATGATCTTCCATGACCTAATGCATAAGAATATAGAAGTATATGTTGACATGGTTGTCCACACTAGGGACAGGCCAGCCAGCTAATTGCCCTCAAGTAATTCTTCTCTAGACTTCGATAGTACAATCTGAAACTCAACCTTGCCAAATTTCTCTTCAGATCTCCATCTAGTATCTTCCTAAGCTACATGGTATCCAAGAGAGGGATTAAGATTGACCCTTCAAGGTCCAAAGCCATCATTGAGATACTACCCCTAAAATAGAAAAGGAGATCAAGGCCTTTGAACATAATAAAGTGTACTTACTCAACCCTCCGGTTTTCGAGCCTCTTAGACCTGGAAAGCCACTCCTTCTCTACTTATCAATAACAGATGAAGCCATTGGGGTATTCTAGCACAAGAAGCACTAGATTTCCATAAAGAGAATGTCGTTTACTATCGAAGTAAACGAATATTGGAAACAAAACTTAAGTACAGCGAGATCGAATAACTATGTCTAGCCTTGGCATGGGTTTGTATCAAGCTCCAAAATTACCTTTGCTCCTACGCTACTCATGTCATCGCTGACCAGAGTCCCTTGAAATTCCTTATGGAGAGGCCGATTTTGGATAGTAAGATGGCTGAATGGGCTCCATCTTTGCAGTGTTTGATCTGAAATTTATTGCAAAGAAGGAAATCAAAGGCAGCATGATAGCAGATCACTTAGCCACACCCCTCGATGATGTCGATGTAGCAGACATTAGGTTTACAAATGAGGACATCCTACAGATTAAGACAAATCAGTGGAAGATGGACTTCGACAAGGCCTCTAACCATCAGGGTTATGACATCGGCGTGGTCTTAGTGACTCCAAATGAAGAATGACTACCCTTTAGCATTAAGTTAACATTCTAGGTCAATAACAATGAGGTGGAGTTTGAAGCTTGTATTGTCGGATTAGAAGCGGCTCGAAGCATTCAGATAAGACGTTTAACGGTTTATGGGGACTCCATCCTAATATTATCTCAAGCACTTACGAAATTGAAGATGAAAGAACAGCGTTTGATCCCATACCTCCAACGCCTAGACCAGTTGGCTCAGCAATTCGAAGAATTGTCATTCCACTACTTGCCTCGGACCAAATCAGTTTGCTGAAGCATTAGCAACACTTGCCTCCATGGTTAATGTTACCCTCGATATGGTCATCAAACCCTTGAAAATCTAGATTCACCAACAGTCAACCTATTACTGCAATCTCCAGCTCACTAATGGTAAGCCTTGGTACTAGGATTGTCAGACCTGGTTACAAAAATAAGAATACCATGAAGGTGCCTATAAGTCTAACAAAAGGACCCTCCAAGATTTATCAAATAGTTACTTCTACAAGGATGGAATTTTGAACAAATGAACTTAGAATCACGCACATCTCAGGTGCATAACCAAGAAAGATACTTAATAGACCATGGAATGGGTGCATGGTGGAGAAGAAGGCCCCTGCATGAACGAGATGGCTCTGGCCCATCAAGGTTATTGTTGGCTGACCATACAATCACAGAAGTTGGCATGAACAATTGCCATTTGCCCTATGGGGATACAGAACCTTTATTAGGATACCAACCAAGGCAACTCATTACTCACTTGTATACGGTATGGAAACAGTCCTCCTTATCGAAGTTCAAATCAGATCAGCTAGGGTCATGAGGGAAAGTTAGCTACCCGAAACAGAATGAATTTAGAACTATCATAATCAATTGAATGCTATTGATGAGAGAAGGCTAGAAGCTCTTAATCAGATTCAGAGCTACCAGTAGAGGATAACTAGGCACTTCAATAAAAGAATCTGGTATCGAAAACTTGAAGAGGGTTGTCTTGTACTTAAAGAAATCAAAGCTCCTGTACAAGATCCTCAAGGTAAATTTAGGCCAAACTGGGTAGGCCCATACGAACTAAAGAAAATCCACTCTAGGGGTGGTGTCATACTGTCAAACATAGATGGCAACGAGTTCACCAATTCATGCAACTTGGATCAACTTAAAAGATACATTGTGTGAATGCATTCAGGCATTAGCACTAGAAATCTCACTCCTTATATCACCGTTAAGGCCGAACTATGGTGACTTGTCTCCCAAAAATATGTTCCTAAGGTACGAGATATGTAAGTAGCCCAATCTGTGAGTGCAGGCACAATAATAATAAAAACACTTTTTTGCCCTTTCCTCTTAAAAATACCAGATTTTCTATGCCAATGAGAAAAAGCAAAAAATCAAAATTAGTCAAGCTAAGCTGAAAACCTACAAAGACAGGCGGCTTAGACAAAATCAAAAGTTCGCTAAGTCAAAAACCCGAAAGGGCGACTTAGGCAAAAGTTAGGGCAGCCTGTTAGTTCGAAAACCTAAAATGGAGGCTTAGGCAACAATTAAGGCTACAAAGCGACAATCTCATAAAGGATAAAACTAAATTTCCTCTTCTCAAAAAATGTCAAAATGATTTCCTTTTTACATGTCTTAGATCAGTACAAGCTCTGTAAAAAGACAATCACAAAAGCCCTATCATTGAAGCACCTATCTTTGTCATCAGTCTATCTATGTCAGTCATGTGTGTATCCACTATCCAGAGTGTCAAATGAAAAGTGTCTGTTAACTGAACCCTCTATATATCATGGGTCAGTATCCTATTTCAAAGCCCTCATAAAAATACGGGCTAAGTCAAAACCAAAAAACAAAAGTTTTACCCTATCAATATAAGGTCGACATGCACTAAGGGACTAGGCAAACCGTCTGCGTCGCCTCAGAAGCATCTCCTTAGAGTCATCAAAGTCCTCAGGGTTTACTCATTTGATATAGTCTAAGGCCATCTCAGTCACCGCCCAAAGTCTAGCGTCCATCTCCCATGTCAGAGTCGCTTTGTGCTCCCTCCCCCGACTACCATGCTCTATAATCCTCCAAGCTTCATAAGTAGCAGTCTTGCCCCTAGAAGCTCCAGCTGCAACTGCATTAGCCCCTCTCAACCAACTACCCAAGATAGCCACAGTAATCCGAGGAGAGATTAATATATCCTAAAAAAGAGCTCCAGTTGGTGGTAGCCCCTGAACATGCCCCATCTGCCTCATCAACTTGGAACCAGGGTAGAATGTGACACTATCCATACCTAGCAAATAAGCCATCTGGTACCCAACAGACCGAACTAGAAATTTACTAATCTCATACCAATCACATCTTCACAAAATTTGATCCGGCCTCAACACCAACAACCACTGCAGCAACTCATCCTCTAACCTGAGTCTCACCATAACTTGCCTGGAATGATATTAAGACAGCTTATATGGGCAACGTCGTGGTGGCTTCACTACCCTAAAATGATCCCTCAACTAGACCTGCAAGAAAAGATATTGCACCACCATACAAAAAATGAAACAGGCATTCACATGCAATACCTTCTTTATCCTAGCAAACTTAGGTGAAAACACAACCGAAATAGTTCAAATTCTTTCCTAAAACATACAAGACTAGACATTACTCCAAGGCTCAAACTCTCAAACAGGCATTCACATGCAACCCAAACTGAAGCCTTTCTCAGAAAGCACCCAATTTAAGTATGACAAAAGTTAGTTCAAGAATGCTTACCTGAAGTAGGATTGGGCTAGCTGACTAGATCCCCTCTACCTTGTAAGCTCAGTTAAGACTCAAAATAGTATCTGTCAAAGCCACACTAGAAATCCCGGCACCTCGCTCCATCTGAAGGATTAGGTATGCCACCTTCAGATCCCCTAGCCTACTGAACTAGTTAGTATACTGATGCTCACTAAACAAAAGACCAAAGCCCAAGTCTTGAACCTCTGGTGCTCCAGGCCATCAAACTTGAGTGGATCCAAATACCGCTCCACCAACTTGGATAAATCCACCTAATCTCCTACCACCAAATCCCTAGACTCTATCATAAAGAGACCGAGCATCCTCATGACGCTCCTGAAAAACCCAGTCCCAGTCAGTGCAGCCACCAGACCCTCTCAGAAACACTGCCCAGTATAGCTGTAAACTCCTCGTATGTCGGACACGTCTCCTCAAAATGTGTACCAAATCAAAAAACATGAATTTGTGGATCCCACAGGTGCAAACAGGCAATCAAAAAAGCTACGTCCACCGACAAGCCTCTCAGCGTCTCCAAAGAAGCCATACCATACTGGTTTAAATTAATCTTCTCCACTTTTTTCAGCCTCTTGGTCAACCTTTGCATGTCATAACTAATGCATGGCTCCATTCTTGGGCAGGGTATCTAAAATTTGAGAAAATAGGGCCTCGGGGAGCAGAACAACAAGTGTTTTTGAGCCATAAATGAGGTATTTATAAGCCTCAACCTCCACTAGCTAGAAACGCGCTGATGCCGACCAAGCCATAATTGGCATCGGTGTGCCCTAAAACAGCGTCGTTCTAGCTTGGGTAAAGTGCTAAAACGGCATCGTTCTGGAGGAGGCTGGCGTTGATCCCATGCTGCACAACGCCGACAAGGCCACTGAAAAAAAAGAGAAAAAAGACCAGATTGAAGAGAATTAGCACATCGGGCCTTGTTTACTCATAGACACTGCCTTAAAAATCGAGCCAGATCATCATAAATGACATGTCATACATCATGCATACTTATTATGTTCACCTAACCATGATTTTCATATCAGAACATGAGACAATAGGACAACCAATGTTAACAAACTCAATAATTAGGGTAGACAATGCCATCAATCCAGTAAATTAGGGCAACCAGTGCTAATTCATTCAGTAAACAGGGCAATCAGTGCCAAATTCATTCCAAAAGCAGGGCAATCAGTGCCATCAATCCAGAAAATAAGGTGATCGGCGCCAACCCAGAATCAGGGCAAGCAGTGTCAACAAAAACCAAATAGTGTAATAAGCGCCAACTTAGCAAAAATAGGGTGACCAACACCAAGTCAGACATAAACAGGGTGATTAGCACCAAATTCATTCAAGTAACAGGGCAATCAGCGCCATCAATCCAGTAAAATAGGGTGACCAGCACCAAGTCAGACAAAAACAAGGCGATTAGTGCTAAATTTATTCAAATAACAAGGCAATCAGTGCCATCAATCTAGTAAATCAGGGCGACCAGCACCAAGTCAGACAAAAACAAGGCGACCAACACTAATTCATTCAGTAAACAGCGCGATCAATGCCAATTCATTCATTAAACAACGTGATCAACACCAAATTCATTCCAAAAACGACGCGATCAATGCCAAATTCATTCTAAGAACAAGGCAATTAGTGCCATCAATCCAGAAAATAAGGTAACTAGTCCCAACCAGTTTAGCGACTAGGGCGACCATTACCAACGCCGCCAGAATAGACGACCAGCGCTAAAAGCAAAGGCAAAAATAGGCAAATCAGTGCAACATATAGGTAATCGAGTATGACATTCAGGCAGTCAGTGCAAGTCACAAAAATTTAAGCATTCGTTATAAGCAAATAAAGAGAGGCATAGACCTAGTAAAATAAAAAATAGAAGTCAGATATTCTATTAACAAAAGCTTTAGTCAAGACTTTACAAAAGAAGGTGTTACTACCAGAGTGACACCAACCCAAAATTGCTATAGAAGCTAAGTCCCTAAGGCTACATAAGCTCAAACCATAGTCTATGTGAGCAGACCCATAGTCCACACGAGCAGCATGAGTAGGAATCCACAATCTCAATGATGCCTCAGGTTGTCTCGCAATGTCTGGATTTTGTCCTCTAGAAAGCTCTCACGGGTCAGGGCCTAAATCAATGCCCCTCGAAGCTAGCCCACCAGGAGAGTGGTCCCCTCACACTAGTCAAGAGGAGGCTGGAAAAACAAGAGCATATAATTAAAAAAAAAAGAGCATGCATACCAGGACGATACTTAGATAGACCAGCCAATGGTCGGGAACCTCCTCCGATAGCATGATGGTAACCATGCCATATGAGTGACGTACCTCACTCGTTGCATCTCCTCTCTAAGTTAGGCACTACAGGAGTTGGCCCTTAATGACTAGCCTTAGGCCTCAGTGATGGTGGTGGGCCCTACTCTTGCTCTGCCTCCCGAGTCTGTACAAGCTGAGAACCTTTCACGCTTCTTCTAGACTCGCTAAGTGGAGAGTAAGGGGTAAGTGGAGATTTAGAACCCATGCCAAAAAGAAAATCTTTTAAGAAAACTCTAAGAAAGGAGAGAAGAGAGCAAGTGAGGAGGTGTGACAAATAAGGTCATCCCCCTCCCCTATTTATAGAAAATAAGGAGGATGAGCCTTACCCTTGTCCGAAATTCGGGACTCATCCGAACTCTGATCAATAAATGGTCACAGTCAAAACTTCCACAATAGAATTTTGGATTCAGTCATACATTCTGATCTGATAGACAACTATAAACAAGCCCCAAAAAACCCGACAAACATAATCGGCTCCAAAAAAACTCCCTCAGAATCAAAAAAACTTGCACAGGATGTTCTAGATATCGCCACAGACTTTCAGGTATGGTTTTTAGATCACATTTACTTTTACAAGTAACAAAATTAGGGTCCAATAGATCAGATCTTGATCAGCTTTGATCTCTTAGAGGGGGCAAACTATTGACCATGATTTCAGCACTAGGCTCTAGGAAATTTTGCTACAATTGTAAAGGCACAAGAATCAGCTTGATCAAACATTGTTTGGGCATAGAATAAAGTCCTGGAATCCTGGAAACCCAAAAACCATAGGGGAGGGGCATCTTGGAAATTTGCCTCGATTGGCGCTGGCCAACCTAGCAGCAGCGCCGTTCATGCTACCGTCAGGACTCTCCACCGATGTTAAAAAATAGATCTCTAGCATCGATTTAGAGGTGGCTAGCGTCGACCAAGCCGGCTCAGACACCCCCCTTACCTATAAAAGGCACAAATCCACCCCACCCCCCCAACCTCATTCAAGCACCTCTTATTGCTTGATCGAGCGCTTCTCAAGAATCAATAACTCTCATACTCTCTATTACGATTCTATTATCATATATTTCGACTTTGCTCATCTTCCATAATTGAGTTTAAAGCCCGACTTGGCTCTCAAAAGTCGATCCTTTTGACTTTCACTCACACTTTAACCTTTTATAGGCCAAAGCTACTAGTTAGGTGATTTATTATTAATCAAATTTAGGGATTGATTTATAATTCATCATTTAAAAATATTATAAGACTATAATACGGGTCCTCCTACCCTATCTTAGGTTATATTTGGAGGAAGAATCGACCTTCTTGGTTGACAACACACCATGGAGCTTCGATTAGGCTGTGTCACAACGGTATAATCAGTAAACTCAAATTTTATCAATTAAGCCCATTCCGTCCGGTAAATTATCAACTATCAAGCCTAGTCTGTCTGACACTATGCATGCTTTAAGCCTGGTTCATCTGGCAAACTAAGCCCGATCCATCCAGTAAAACCTTAAAACCAGTTTTCAAAACTAAGCCCAGGATCAATCGGTACACTAGTAAGTCGGCCACTTTAAAGAGTGGCACCCTCGAAATCAATTTCATCTACCCTAATCCTCATACAAACGAAGTACAAAGACATACCTACAGATTTTAGCCTAGGTAGCAAGCCCTTGAAGGAACTGACCTGTCGAAACTTAAGGGAATTTATTGCCTGACCTAGAACTCCTCAACAACAAGGCTAGAGTCAGGCTCCCCTCTGAAATACACACCCTTTATTTCAATTACTTACTTTTAATGCACTATATTTTAGAAATTGACATGCATCATGAGTATGCCCGTGCATCGATAATCTGACAGTCATGCAAAATAATGATTTTGATTTTCAATTAAAACCCAAACTGTTGATCCATGCAATGAAATCGAAAACCTAGTCCCCAAACCCAATTGTTCGAGGCTAGTGCATTTTATCTGTTGTGGCACACAAAAGGAGTCAAACACAGGGTTTTTACCTTATAATTATCTCGAAAATAAAAATAAAGTAAGGTGGCAACTCTCACAGAATACACATAGTCAAAGCGCTCTAAAGAGCTAACAAGACATCACTTAAGTACTAAATAGAGCCAATAAAAATTGATAAAACTAGTAATTAGATCAATTAATTAGACCAATAGTCCACATACAGGGCTAAGCTAAAACAAACTGAGAAAGGGCTACAGTAGGGTTCCGATCAGTCTCGGTGTTTTCTAATTTCTTCCATGATGAATTGACCAATGGGACCGTCCAATCAGACGCCACCACATACGGGTCTCTCCCACGATATTTGGGAGGGGGCTCATAGAACCGTAAGGGAGTTCCTCCCATTTTCCATGATGAACCGACTAATAGGCCCATCTTGTTAGACACCATCCTTCAAATCTTTCGCATGGCACTTGGAAGGGGGCTCACAGGTTCCAAATATAAGAAATGGATCATTGCTATACATGAAGAGATTATAGCTTTTATGATTACCAATACTTGGCATCTTGTTCCTTGTCCTAGTGAGGTAAATGTTGTTGGCAATAAATGGGCTCTATACGGGCTCAAACAAGTCCTCATGCTTGGATTAGTCATCTAGGCAATTATTTTTTAGCTTTGAAATTTATTCCCTTAAAGGAAAAAGGTTTGCTTTGTATTTATAATGATGGAACTAATGTTGTATTCATCCTTATTATGTTGATGATCTACTAGTAACAGGTTCAAATTCTTTTCTAGTTTGGTATATCATTAGCAAGGTATAACAAGAATTTTCGATCAAGGATCTGGGTCGACTTCATTACTTCTTGGGAGCATAATTTTCTTATAATTCAACTGGTCTTCTTCTTTCCTAGCAGTAATATATTGCAAATATCATTCGACGAGCTCAATTGCATTATGCAAAACCTTGTATTATGCCCATGTCTACTTCTTTTGCTTTATCAAAACTCATTGGTGCATAGATTCCAAATCCAACTGAATATCATCAACCAGTAGGTCCCCTTCAATATGCCACGGTTATTCGTCTTGACATTGCTTTTACTGTTAATAAGTTATGTCAGTATATGCACGATCCCACTAATCATCATTCAAAAGCTTTGGAACATTTATTGTGCTATCTTAAAGGAACTACGAGCCTTAAGTTACATCTTTCTAATACTGATTCTTTTCGGTTGACTGGTTATGATGATAGCAATTGAGCTGATGATATTGATGATCATTATTCAACAACAGGTTTTGTAAATTTTTTTGGGGACCCCTTAATTTTGTTGATGGAAAAGAAACAACCTACTATTTGTTAGTCCAGCACAAAGAGTAAATACAAGGCTATTGCTAATGCAACTGTTGGAATTTTGTAGATTCAATCTCTAATGAGTGAAGTTAGTTTTTTACTTGACCGAATTGTGTTAAAATGTGATAATATCAGTGGTTTTTATGTCACTAAAAATCATGTCTTTTATGCTTGTTTCAAGCATATTGAAATTAATTATCATTTTGTTTGAGAGAGTGTAGCTGCTGGCAATATTCAAATTGACTTCATTGCCACTTCTTCCCAAATTACAGATTTAATGACCAAACCATTGCCTGCTCATCAATTTCTTCATTTATGTGATTAGCTTCATTCATCTTCATGATAACCAATGGTTTGTGGGACGACGTTAGTATAGCTGTATATTTTGGAATATATATTTGGATATTTGTTATTATCTTCACACAATTAGTTAGAGATAGAATAGGAATAGAATTTGTATCTTATTTTTAGCTCGCACATATCTATACACAACAAAGTACTATTCTTTGTAGATATTTATATATGTTGTATTCTGCTAATCTTTACCAATCTATTATAATGTGAAATACAATCTCTATTGAAAGCTTGATATTTATGACCTATGGATGGATTTTAAGAAAACTCTTTCTTTACAAGATTTTGTAAGCACCCTTAAAGTAAGTGAGAAAGAAGAACTTTATGCATGTAATTAAAGAAAATCTAAGGATGCTATTAATTTGTGTGAGCCCCCTCCCGAGTGCCATGGAAAAAATTCGAAGGACGAGCAAAGTCCTTACAATTCCTCTTTATTTGTTATGGCTCTAATTAGCACCTAGGTGATCAGATTGGCTCTTCGAAGCGCTTTAAAAGGTGTGCGATGTATGAGTCGCCACCTTACTTTGTTCTTATTTTGGAAAAAAAATATAAGGTAAAGACCCCGTGTTTTTAGTTTGCCATAAGAATAAATGCACTAATCTCGAATCATTAGGTTTGAGAACTAGATTTATGATTTTTTTTTCATAGAATCAGTGGTTTGGAACTAATCAATTAATCAAAATTGTCAATTTGCATGAATGTCAGGTTATCAGTGCATGAGCATATTTAGATGCATGGAAATTATAGCGATATGTACAAAGTATTGAAAACATAAATAAAATAAAAGTGTAATTTGCAGGGGAGCCTGACTCTAGCCTCATCTATTAAAGATTCTAGGTCATTGACACATTTCCCTAAATTCCAACTAGTTTGTTCGGTCGGAAGTCGACTACCTAAGCTGAAATTTTAGATATATTTTTGTTTCCCATTTGTACGAGGATCAGGGCACAAGAAGTTCTATCATAGAATGAACTTAAAAAGTGTCGAATGGACTAGAGCTTAGTTGAATAGCAAGGTTTTATAATGTGCCAAATGGATTGGGTTTAGATGAATCGACTGAGCTTGATAAATATTAGGTGTTGGACGTACTGGGTATAATTGACAAAATTCAAATTTGAATTTCAAAAATTATACCGTAGGTCAGGTTGGTGTTGTGCATAGAATACGGTTTGATTAGAGTTCGATGAATTGATTTCCGGTCAAGGAGACTGAGTTTTTTTCAAATTTTAGCAGTGGATGGGTATGAGGACCCTAATTTAGTCTTATAATTTATTTAATTAATTATAGGTTTGGACAAAAAAGGACCGAAGTGTGAATGAAAATCAAAAGAAATGGCTTTTGAGAACCAAGTCTATTTTGGTTCGATTTTCTTAATTGAACCAAAACCAATTTTTTCTCTACCCTCTTTCTCTATACTTTCTTTATTGTCTATTATTTCATAACAAAATCAATTTATTTTCAATATTTTAAATTTTTATATAATAAAATTAAACAAAATAATAAAAGGTTGGATTTTCTGGTTCAATTAAAATCAAAATGATTTTTTTAAAAAAATCCAATTCAAGACTGTTGATTTGGGGAATTTGCTTAGCCCTGGAAAGTTACGGAGAAGAATTTTACGAGGCTTTAGGGTCCACCACAGAAACATTCTCGTGAAACTTAGGGACCCATAAAACGTCATTGTCATGCCTACCAACATCATCAACAATTTTATCCATCATCTTATCTCAACTTTAATTTATTCATTTATTATTTAATAGTAAGATATATAATGGATAATTATGCATAATCATCAATATTATAATTGCTCCGTACCAACTCAATCATTTCGTCAACAACCTTTTCTTTTTTTTTAATTTATGGAATCCGTATTTGAAAGCCTATTAAACTTGCTTATATTTGGCTCAAATATTACAATTTTATAAAGGGACAATTCTATTAGATGTAATTTTCATATCCAATGCTAAAGCTCGAGACCTTTAATTAAAAAAGAAAGAATCAGTCACTCTATTTCAACTAATATTGATAATTTTTTCTTCCCTTTTATATCCAAGAGGAATGGTATTTGATGATTTTTTAATTACATTATAACTTGACTTATGATTACAAATAAGTGTTGAAGGGAGTAATTTGACACACTTATTCGGCGGGCACTCGATTTGATTAGATTTGATTTTAATAGATTCAGATAGTAAATAAACGGGTTTGAGATAGATTCGAATCGAACTTTTGCTACTCGTGTCAGGTTTGAATTCAAAGACTCAGATATTTGTTACCCATTATTTATTTATTTAATATTTTAAACATATTTAAAATGATTTCTCAAAAAAAATTATATAAATAAACGTTTCTAATTATAATTAATGATGTAGTTATATTGAATATTGATATTATATTATTTATTAAGTTAAAATATAATTTTATAATTTTTACTTACTTTTATTTTTAATATTAAATGAGTATTTAAATAGTTTCAAATATTTAAACAATTAATTGTGACTAGCTTTTTTAAATTTACATTACACATATTTGCACTTGTTAATCATACTTATTATTTATTTTTTTGCTAAGTTTTTACTTATAATATACTTAAAATATAATAATATTTTAAATTGACGAAATAATTGAAATTTAAAGTAAAAAATCTAACTATCATTCACTCTTTTAATTTTTTTTATAATTCTTGAAATCCTTTTAAGTAAGGGATAAAATATAATTACTAATTTATGTTCCTTTTAGTTAAACAAATTAACAATATATATAAATATAATTAATATTTATTAATTTAATAGACTAAAGCTGCAGTACAGTTTTATTTCAACATAACAAATGCGTTAATTTTTATTTTATGCAAATAATAATATCTAATACTTTGAATAATTTTTCTTTAGTCGTAGATCATTCCAATTTAAAATAACATATTTGATCTAAGATAATCACTTTCAATAAGAAATATAAATAAAAACTATTATATTAATTTGCAATAGACAGAGTTAAAATATAAAAATCAATGCATGATTAAGAATACATACAATACTAAATGTAGAGATTATGATATCAATTGATACAATAAAATTATACTTACTGCAAAAAAAAAATTACAAACTCAATAATTTCAAATTAGCAAAAACTTGATGTAATAATTTTTTATGGTCAAAGCAACAAATTTTTAATAGTCAAAAGTAATTAAAAATAAATATATACATAATGGAATGGAATGGTTCGACAAATTCCTAATAGTATTACATTATTAATATTGATATAATGAAAAAAATAATGGATATCATTAATGGCACTAAATATGATATTAAAATATTTTATGAACTCCTGTATAAAAAAAATGATATTATAATGTTATCATGTTGCATTTTTATTTCATATAATAAAATTTATAATTTTGAATTATATATAATAGACTTTATATGCATATATTTTTAATCACGTCAATAACTACAATAATAATTTTTAATTTTATTTTATTTTTTAAGTATTGGATAATTTTTTATTTGAAATTAGATTAAACTTTCTAATACAATTTAGATTCAAATAGAAAATTAATATAACCAATCAAAATTAAACTACATTTATTTTTAACCAATAAAATTAAAGTCATTAATGTATTTTTATCAATTGATAAACTTAACATTGGCGTTTTAAAAAACTAACGTTCCCTAATTAGAATGTGACTAAACTATCATTAATGATAGTGTTAACTAACTAATAAAATATAAATAAATTTAGAATTTTTATACAAGCAAAAAATTTATGATTTATACATACCAAGGTATAGCCTAGTGATAAATGCATATACAACTTGACAATAAATTCAAGTTTGAATCCTTTTTTCCTATACTAAAAAAATATTATTTATTATATTATAATTTGAATATTGAAATTCTCATGGTGATATCGAAATACTTGAAAATTAAAAATAAAATATATTATTATTATAAATATTAATCTTACAATCCAAATAAAATTTAAACTTTTATCAATAAAATATAAAATAAAAGGGAGGAAGAAAAGAGAAAAGGATGAACAAATATACTAAAGAATGTGGTGAAAAAAATATGCAATGAGTTTAGTTTTGCAAAATAGATTATCAATTTTGGTTATAAATTTAGCAATCGATAGAAATTTCATTACTAAATCGTTTGTAATCTTTTTGTCAACGGTTAGCAATGGAAGAATAATGAAGTATAATTTGTTAATTAATACAAAACAATTTAAGTTATAATTTTAGAAATGGAAAAATTTCATTGCTGATTTGTAAGTAGAAACCTTTTGCCAAGTTTATAATTTAGAAACAGAAAAAATTTGTTACTAGTTTGTAAGCAGAATCTTTTGTTAAATTTAAAACAAATCTATAAATTTAAAACTTTAAACACAAACCAAAATGATGAACGGAATACTAAATTATAAAAAATATAAATAAAAATTATTCTATTAATTTATAAAAAAAGAGAGTTAAAACTTACCACAAAAAAAAATATGATTGCAAATTTAATAATTTCAAATTAGCAAAATTTTGAATTAATAATTCTTAATAATGAAAAAAAACAAATTCTTAATAGCAAAAAATAATTAAAACTTGATAGTAAAAAATAAATAAACTAAATATATATATATATATATATATATATATATATATATATAGTGATATGGTAGAACAATTTCTAATTTATATTAATATAATAAAAATAATAAATTAAAATCATAAGTAGAATATGATTAGATTAAACTTTTTAATAGAATTTAGAATCAAATAGAAATAAAAATCCTATTTAAGAATCAAATAATAAAAATAACTTTTTAATAAAATTAAAAATTTTATAATTAACAAATGACTTAATTATTTTTATTATTAACAATTAAATTGAAAGTTCATAAGGGGCATTTTAGAGACTCAATATTTCTCCATTCATACTTTTATATATTATAGATAAGCATTTGATCAGGAACAAGTTCCAGTAAAAATGAATTTTTAAACATGTTTAATTACCTAATTTATAATTGGATTTGAATTCAAGTAGTCCATTTTAAACATATACTCGATTCGCTGTCATTCTTAAATAGGATTTAATTCTGATCCAGTGGAAGGAGAATATTTATAATTATTTTTTTTTATAACATGCATTGCACATTGTCATTATTCATTCTTTACTCATTATTTATACTCATTAATTTATTCTTATATGATATTTCTAATTATAATTGTCTAGATTTCTATAATATTAAAGTATGATTTTATGTGTAACAATTTCAAATTAAAATTTATTTATATTTAAATAATATTCATAGTATAAGTAAATAATATTATTCTTAAACTAATTCATACGATAGGAAGATATTAAAGTGAAATATATTTAATAAAAAAATTATAGACAATAAAATGAAAACCATTACTAATAATTATAAGATTAGATTTTAGTTAGCATCTAAAATTTCTTGAAAAAACTATTGGCCCAATATATAAATTCATTTATGTACTTTACGATAAAAAATCTTATGGCACCTCAACTTTTACTTTCACCTATTGAATATTTTAATTTATAAAATTGTATCAATTAAGTACATCAACTTGCAAAAATTATTATATTGAATAATCACACTTTTAAACTTAGATAATTGACAAATATGAAAATCATTGTTCCAAAAATTATAATAACTACATATTAAGTGAATATTTTGTACATAAATATCAAAAACAGTAAAAATTATTATTATTAGTATAGAGAGGGATATAATATTAGCAAAATTCATAATTTCAGGAACATAATATGTCACTCGTAAAGTTCAAGATGCCACAAGGTTTTTTCTGTAAAATACAGAAATATATTTATTCATTTGACAGAAAAACTATTTCATTAGAAATAAACTACTATTGACGAATTGAATTTTAGAATTTCATTCAGTTTTAACTATTAAAAATAGAATAGCATAATAAATAAAAGCGGATATATATATATACACACTACATTAGATGATTAAATAAAAAAATTTCTAGATGATTAAAACAAATAAATTAAAATACACTAGATTAGATAAACTAATAAATGTGTTATACATATATATATTTGTCAACTATTAAAAAATTTAAAAGTTGTAATTATGCACTTAAATATTAGTTATTAATTAATTATAAATAAAATTTTAAAAACTAACAAAAAAATCTCTAAAATTTAAAAACCTGAATTATTTATCTTTGTATTAACTATTCAAATATAATATATACTTTAAATCATTTTTTGATTGGTCATATCTAAGGATATTCTAGAAAATCCTATTATTCTCTCCATTCTGGCTTTTTTATATAATATAGACTATTTAAAAAAAATTTAAAAAAAAAACTCCATATGTTCTCTTACTTTAGAGAAAACTAAAAAAGTTTTAGGATTAAGAAAGTAATTAAACAAAAAATTTTATCTATTTTTTTTGCCTATAATACTCTTAATTAGCTTTGAATATATAATTAATGGTGATAAAGCCAACTCATTACTAGAGTATTTCCAGAGTGCATTTATTAGCCAAAATATTTGAGGATTGTAAGAGTTTCTTTAACTTCATATTCAATTATATCGGTTTCAAAAATAAGGCACTAGTAAGTAGAAATTTCTCCTTAGACATGACGAACTCATTTTCTTTATACACTAAGTCTAGAAAGAATGGCATTAAATTTGTTCACTATGACAAAAATTTATACCCATATTCGTAAGGTGTAGTGTCAATTTAAAGGCAATTGTTAAAAGAAGGATGTAATAATTCAAATCTTTGCTTGTATTATGAAAACTTTTCAAGAAAAATAGTCATATTCATGTCCATATGTGTAAAATTAAGCACATTTCTATATAACACGTGTATAAATATAGTCCATAAAAGAATTTCAATCCAGTTTGTTCGATGAATTTTAAATTTGTGCCCAAATTAATGAGGTGTAACGTCGACATAAAGATTTTTTTATAATTAGGATGCAACAGTTAAAATGTGTAGCTATATTTTGATTAAGTATTCTATTTATCTGAATATTTAGTCCAATTTATGCCTAAAATACCCCTGATTAGCATTGAGCACACACTTAGTGGTGATGAAGCCATGTCGCCCATGTAGTGTTTCAACAATGCATTTATTAGCGAGATTGTGGCTAAAAAAATGGAGGAAAGTCGATATTTTTATGCTAAATTCTCTAAAATTTCAAACTTTTCGAAATCAAAATTTTAACTTTTGGAGCCTAAGTTTGCCTCAAAAAATCAAATTGGTGGACGTTTTTTGCTATCTGCATGTATTTTTACAGAATTATTGGAGCTAAAATTTTTTAGGAATGCAAGAGTCTCTTCAACTTGTATAATATGAATACATATAAATTGAAACATTTTAATACAAATAATTACTCATTTGTTTTCAAAACATCTAACACAACCAAAAAGGATTTCCTGGCTTTTGACATTATGAACCCAGCTTCTTTAATTAATCTCAATTAAGTTCCTACAAACTCTTCCTCAGTTTGTAAAGAAATAACCACTACTTTTCAATTGCCAAACTTGAACTTCATGTTAGATGAAGAAGGCACTATGCTTGTTCATGACTTGAGCCAATCTCAAATTGATGTTTTAGTTAATAATAATAAAGGAAACAAGAAGGACATACCTGATGATATAAAAATCTCTATGAGCACAATGCTTTTGGCTAAGATGAAAGAAGGGATCATAAATATGCGAAGTTATGAAACAGTTGGAGCCACATTTAACATTTTTATTAAGAAAGTTTACAAAATATGGTGAAATGCAAGGTTCCAAGAAAAGTGCAATGGTATGAAATGTCCATGGAATAGGGATAGAAAAAGAGTTGAAATATCTGTAGAAAGGATAAAAGAAATTCCACTTAGACGTTAAATGATAATTCAATCTTTAACGGTTGAACTTGGGCATCCATTTTATGTGTGCACAAAAAGATTAAAAATGGGGACATAAGGCCTCACTCCAATGCAATAAAGCCTCCACTAAAAGGTGAAAACAAAACTATAAGAATTCATTTTTGCTTGTCAATGATTGAACTAGGTACAGTAAATTGACAACCCTCTTCAATACCATGCATGATTTAATCCACATTGATGAGAAGTGGTTCTATAAAGAAAAATATAAGTTTTATCTAGCAATAGATGAAAAGGAACCTTTGAGAAAATGCAAAAGCAAAAGATTCATTTCGAAAATAGTGTTCCTTGCTGTTGTTGCACGCCCTAGGTTTGATGTTAATCCAGATCTCTTATTTGATGGCAAGTTTGGCGTATCACCAATTGTTGATAATGTACTAGCCATAAAGAATATTAAGAATTGCTCAGCTAGTACAATAGAAACAAAGCCCTTAATTTCAATAACAAAAGATATAATATGTAGCATTCTCATTCATAAACTTTTGCCTGCAATAAAAGAAAAATGGCCGCAAAATGGTGGTCCAGCCACTATTTTCATAAAACAAGACAACGCCAAGCCACGTGTAGAAGTTGGCGATCTTGAATTTTTGTAGGCTGCAACAGGCCTAAGAAAAAATTCCAACGTGGCATAATAGTTGCTGGGGTTGTTGTATTTTCGGCATGCCACGCAAGCTAAAGACACTTAATTGAAAATGTTTTCCATTAAGACACCAAAATAGGACTTTTTGTAAAATTCAGACACTAAATTTATAATTAATCTTAATAAAATAATATATAAAAAGTTATAGAATTATAATATAATATTACTTGTGTTTGTGTAATCTGTTGTATAACAAATTTTACTTTATATATATATTACTTTGCTTGCTTGGGTCAAGAACATCACTTTTCAAGTGTCCGTGGTAGTGGCAACCTTAGTTTTTTGCTTTCTTTAATAAAATTACAACCACATAATACTTATTAAATATTAATTAGTATATTTTCTTTTGCACTCATATGATTGCTAAATTTATCATTATATTACATATTAAATAAATTAATGGGACACAATAGTGCAGATTTTGATTTGTTTTCTTTCTCAATCAATATTATATATTGATTTTTTAGAAAATTAGGTGTAAAAAATATATGAATTAAACTATTAAAGTGAATAAAAAAAGTTGAATTGTTATTAAATATTATTAATTTCTTAATGATATCAAAGATAAAACTTAGCTATTGAAGTTGATGGATTTTTTAATTTTTAATATTATATATTATTATATAATACATATTTTTTGTTTATTCAATTGTACAAAATTCATTTTTAAATGAGTTTTTTTTGCTTTTAATAAATTATCAATGTTGTTAGGATCCTAGTTTAAAATTAATTGTAATTTTCTAATTTGAAAATTATTATTTTTATTTTTTATAATAGGTCAGAAGTTGTCTTCCAAATCCACAAAAGAATCTATAACCAAGAATGATCCCACTTGGGATCATTGTTCTCGAGTTGGTGACAATAGAATGCATTTGAAATGTAATTATTGTAGACTTGAAAGGTGGAGAGGAATAAGTCGTATGAAATACTTGTCGGTACCCATGGTAAAGTTGCCCCATGCAAAAAATGTCCAGATTTAGTGGAAAAATTTCAGGAAGCTTCTAAGAGAAATGAAAAATAAAAAAGCTACGAATGCAAAAGAATCCTTTGAAGAACAATTGGGAGAAGAAGAGTAAAAAAGAGAAAGAACTATGGATGTCTTTGGCATTGAAGGAAAGGGAGTCAAAGCTAGACAAACAACTATAAATGCTTAATGATTAAAAAAAGAGAATCAATTGTTTAAAGCATTTGTAGATTTTTGTATGGACATGCATTACCTTTTGTCTTGGTTAAGAGTCCATTATTTGCTTCAATGATGGAAATTGTTGGTGAATGTGGAAGAGGTTTAAAACTGCCTAGCCACCATGAATCTAGAGTTACATTTTTGAAGAAGGAAGTTGACAATGTGAATTCAATGTTAGAGAAGTATAAAAAGGAGTGGAGTAAGATAGGATGTGCTTTGATGTCAAATTAATGGACTGATATGGGAGGTAGATCTCTCACCAAATTTTTGGTTAATAGCCAAGGTGGCACAGGTTTTCTCAAATCTATTGATACCCCAGATACAGTAAAAGATGCACAAAAGTTGTTTAAATTACTTGATTCATTAGTGGAAGAAATTGGGGGTAAAAATATGGTTCAAGTGGTGACAGATAGATTCAGCTTATGTAGCTACTGGTGAATTATTAATCAAGAAGAGGAAAAAACTATTTCGATCTCCTTGTGCAGCACATTGCATTGATTTGATATTACATCATGATATAGGTGAGCTACTCATTTTTCAAGACACAATAAAGAAAGCAAGAGAAGTTTGTATTTATATTTATCGACATGCTTGGGTCCTCAACATGTTTAAAAATTCTCCAACAAGAAAGAGTTAAAAAGGACTAGAGTTACAAGATTTGCTACATCATTTCTTACTTTGAAAAGTTTTGATGAAGCTAAACTTCCTCTTAGAGATATGTTTGCATCGCAAGAATTAGATAAAAGTCAATATTATTGTAAAGGTGATGCAAGAAAAGTAAAGGCAACCTTGTTATATGATGACAAGTTTTGGAAGTTAATCAAGTATTGTTTGAGATATATAACTCCACTTGTCAAAGTTTTAAGATAAAATCGACAATGAGATATATTTATGAAGCCATGGATAGAGCAAAGGAACAAATTGCCCAAAATTTCAATCATCAACCTGCAGGATATGAACGCATTTGAAAGATAATTGATACAAGATGGGATTTACAACTTCATAAGTCGCTTTATGCAGCTAGTTATTTTCTTAATCCCAAGTAAGTTTTCTAAATTTTAAATCGAAAATATTTTGCTAGTTTATTTCTTTAAGAAAATAAAAACTAATCATTTTATTACATTATATTTGTAATATATTTTTTATAGATTTCAATATGATGATTCCTTTAATATGAATATGGAAGTGAAATTAGGTTTGTATAGGACAATAGAAAGGATGTATCCAGATCTTGAAACTAGAATTAAAATTGATCAATAATTAGAAAAGTTTAAGATAGGAGAGGGATTGTTTGGCATGAGTATAGCTCTTTTAACAAGTGATAAAAAACAACAAGGTATTATGTGATTTGTTGTTTAAGCACTTTGAATTCGCTAATTTTTTAATTAGTGCTAGTAAAAAAAAACTAATTAATTAGCTATCTCTCTCTCTCTCTCTCTCTCTCTCTCTCTCTCTCTCTCTCTCTCTCTCTCTTTTATTTATGTATCTTAGCTTTATAGTGGGAAAACTATGGCGAAGAATGTAAAGAGCTTCAAATCTTGCAATATGAGTTATAAGTCTCACATGCTGTGCTACGGGATGTTGAAAAAAATTAGAGTACATTTGAGCATGTCCATTCCAAAAGAGAAATCAATTATAACAACAAAGATTAAATGCTTTCATCTTTGTCAAATATAATATTCAACTTGAATTAAGGCAAGCAAAAAGGGAGAAAAGAGGTGAGACATGATCCTATTTTTTTGAGTGATATGGATTCGGATGATGAGTGGATCACTTAACTAGAGGAACCACATCTATCTAAAGACAATTCATGAATAAATATGAATGAGTGTTTTGAAGATGATGGAGGAATTAGACTAAGTAATAAGAGGAAACTAGGTATTATATAACTCACACTTGCTTAATTTGTAAAAATTATTAAGAAACAAATTATGAGTTCTAAATTTTATTATTTTATATAATTCATTGTCCATTTCATTTATATAAGGCCGAGAAACTTGAAATTTGATAGGAAAGAAAAACCAAAAGCACTTGTAGATGAAGAAGAAGAAAAATCACAAATCATAGATGATGGTAGAGAAGTCAATGTAGAGGAAGAAGAACAAGACAATATGGTTACATTTAGGAGTGGCCATGATTCCAAAACCGCCAGTTTGGATTTTGAAAATGTCGATTTCGGTTTTGGAACGGCCGGTTTCGGTTCCAAAAGTTTAAAACCGAAATTAAACTAAAGATTGATAGTTCCGGTTAAGGTTTAAAACCGAATAGTTACGATTTCGATTTCGATCCTTTAAAGGTTCCAAATTGATGGTTCCAGCGGGTTCTTCGATTAATTTTCCAGCGAATCAAGTAATTATAAAATAAAAAATTAGGGAATATGTTTTTTGTTAGAAACTTAAAATTTAAAATATTTATGAAAAAATTTTAAGAAAAAAAAAATAATAAAAGGCTTTACTAAATTTATTTCTTTTAAAATAAGGCTTGAACTTTTTTTTTTAAAAAAAAGGGCTTGAACTTAATTTATTTTATTTAGAAAAAGGTTTGAACTTAATTTATTTTTTTAAATGAAAAGAGGTACTTATAGTAAATTCAAAAAATCAACTTTCCACAAATACTCTTAAAACTAACTATTATATAATTGTTAGGATGATTAATTTGAAAATTTCATAAAAATATTCGAAAAATAAAAAAAAATTATTGGAACTGGGTGAAGCCATCGATTCGAATCATTGGAGCCACCGATTCTAGCAATTGGAAAACCGCCAATTCCGGCTGGTTCTTGGAATCGTCGTTTCATGATTCTTCAAAGTTGAAACTAAAATCGGACTGTGAACTCTTGATTTTGGTTTCGATTTAGACTAATTTCAAACCGGCTGTTTCAATTCTGAAAACAGTGAAATGCCCACCCCTAGTTATACTAGAAGAAGATGATGATGATGATAAGGACTTGAAATTAGAAATGCTGAAGATCAATGAATGAATATAATAGTAGTTTGTCTTTTATTTTCAAATTCTAATTTAATAGTTGGATATTTTGAAGTTAGGAGTAACACAAATCATTAGTTTTATTATGTGTATGATTAATATTATAGTATAGAATTTTATTCAAAATTAGAAGTTTAGTTGATTCTACGAATCTTGCGATTCGATTTGTTTCTCGATTCAAAAAATAAGGCTTCCAATTCACGATTCAATTCTCAATTTGACTATATTGTTTAAATCCATGATTCAATAATAGAGATTTGATGTAGCTTAATTTCGATTATAATTTATAATATTAAATTTTTTTCCTTGTTCATGATATAATTTATTATTGAACTTAATGCTTGCAGTAAAAATTTGTCCCCTAGATTGATTTATTTCATTAATCACTGTCGAAAGAAAAGGTTTTGATAAAAAAAATATAATAAATTATATGGGAATAATAACTTGATATGAAAGCTAAATGATTTGACTCATGGGAGTTTTCATAAGTTAAGAACCTTAGGTTATAAATTTATAAATAAATATAAAACTTAATAATTTAATTCATGGTTGATTGTGTTATTGAAAGATAAGTAATTAGATCGGTTTAAAATAGGAAATAATATATCGAGAGAACTTACTAGTAATTTGAGAGTTATTTCCCCCTCTTGAATAATTAAAATTGATTATCAAATTAATAAAATAAATTGGATAGAATTAAGTGAAGTCAAAATCCCTAGTACATTTCTAATTACTGATTTCTTTTCATCAAATTATCTTGATTTCTTTTATTCTCGTTTATTTCTTTTAAATTAATTTCATTTAAATATAACAATTTTGATACTTCATATATAATCTCTTTAGACAATATTTTATATTTTATTATTTGTTGTGATTTTGTACACTTGCGAATTTACATGTCAATGCCACCACACCACGCAATATTACTCGTACACTGCGCGAATTTCCATGTCAATGCCACCATAAGTATCCGATCATTATCTACAGTTCACAAATTTAGATCATATGCAAAGAAGGAGTCCAACACAAACATAAAAATAATGACGATAAAGGTGACAATAAAATTAATTCAACAATTTGAATCCACATTGAAATGAACTAATTTTTAAAACTTGTAAATTGAAGAGGCTTAAACACTTCACTTCCAAAGTGAAGCCTTTATTACATATGTAATATCCGTTCTGCAGTTGCTAATGGGAAAGGTACAACAAGAGGAAAAGTATTGTAGGAAAAAGTAAACTTGCGAAATATTTTATTTGTTTTCCTGGAAACATGTTTCTGATACACCATTAAGGCAAGCACAACTTCAAATTCAACAGGAATGTAAAACCCAAGATGCAATATTTGGACCTAGCATGATCAAGAACCCCATCCACCCCCACCTGGCGTTAAAATCTGCAAAATTTCACCTGCCTGCACCTCAACAGTGTTCTTACCACCAAGGTAAACTTTCCGTTTATCTTGTGTAATCAGGTAATTAGTCCCACGAGCCCCATCTTTTCCTCCTTTTAATCCTCTTGGTCCATGTACTCGCCTCTCTGAAAGAATGCTTACAACAACTGGTCGTCTAAATTCTATCTCCCTTATAATCCCATCACCTCCTTTATGAAGTCCATCTCCCCCACTGTTCTCTCTAAGTCCAAACTTATGCAAAATGACGGGATACCTCTGCTCAAAAATTTCTGGATCAGTCATTCGAGTATTGGTCATATGACACTGGACTCCACTCGTCCCATCCCAGCTTGGACCAGCCCCACTTCCACCGCCAATTGTTTCATAATAACCGAAATTGTTATCTCCAAAAGTGAGATTGTTCATACAACCCTGAGAGCAAGCACAGGCCTGAAATGCAGTAAGTACAACATCAGTTATTCTCTGAGATGTGAGAACATTACCTCCAACCACAGCAGCCTTGTCACTTGGAGAGAGGAATGAGCCTGGAGGAATATGGATTTTAACAGGGGCTAAGCAACCCTGATTGAGAGGAATATCAACATCAACCAGACAGCGAAGGCAGTATATGACTGCTGCAGCTGTTACTGCTTCTGGTGCATTCCAATTCCCATATACCTCAGGACTAGTCCCACTAAAATCAAAATCCGCTTCCCCTTTATCAGAGTCAATAGTAAGTTTTAAATGTATCACAGAGCCATCATCCATGTAATCCTCTTCCTCGATTGTCACAGAATTGTTCTCCTGAAACACGGTTTGCTGATTTGAAACTGTTCCAGCAACTGACTTGAGCATCTCTCTCACTGCTTCTTCTGCATTAAGCTGCACATAGATCATGTATGCCTGAACAGTATCTAAACCATACTGCTCAATCAGTTCTTTGATAAGGGAAATTCCTCTCTGGTTTGCTGCTACTTGTGCATGTAGATCTGATAAATTATCTTGAAGCCGGCGGGTTCCTGGGATTTTATAAGTCAATTCATCAGAGCCTGGGAATTTGAGAAGTTTGATAATTCCTTCTTCTTGAAAAACTCCACTTTCCACAAGCTTAAATGCTTTGATGGCGGCTCCTTCTTCCCATATGGACTTTGAAAATGGAGGCATACTTCCAGGAGTAATACCTCCAATCTCTGCATGATGTCCTCTACTTGCAACGAAAAAAACCAGTTTTCCCTTGTCAAAAACTGGTGTAATGACAGTGATATCGGGAAGATGGCTACCTCCAGCACAAGGATGATTGGTAACCAACACATCACCTTCCTTCAAATTGTCACCCCAATAATTGAGCTGCCATCTAACTGTACTTGACATAGCTCCAAGGTGCACAGGGACATGGGGAGCATTAGCAACTAGTCCTCCATCAGGACCAAAAAGAGCACAAGAGAAATCTAGCCTTTCCTTGATATTTGTTGATATGGAAGTTCTCTGGAGGGTCCGTCCCATTTGTTCAGCTATCCCCATAAATCTGTGATTGAAAATTGAGAGCTGAACGACATCTGCAACCTTTTCAGCTACTTCCTCAGTGCTCATATTAGAACCAATTTCTATTTTAATGTTACCATATTTAGTTATAACAGCTTTGCAGTTGGGTTCAACTATCACAGTACTATTGCCATTCATGATGATTGCAGGGCCAGGTATACTATGTCCAGGGCCCAGATTTTCAAGCTTGAAGAGAGGCGCATCATGCCATCCATTCCTGAAGTAAACCTTGTAGTGGCCTTCCATTTTTGGGGAACCAGGAGTGGGTTCTAGGACATGTGGCTTCAGTATATTAGTGACACCAACACCACGAACTCTTACATCACTGATAATAATATTCCTGTTTTGCAGTTTGAATCCATACTCCTGCTGGAATAGCTTGACAAATTCCACAGCATAGTCGCCTGCTGATCCATCTTCATTTACATGTCTCCTAACCATGATAGAAGTATCCGTACCTTCATACCTTAAATTTAAATATGTCTCTGTTGTAACGTTTTCCTCTCCAAATCCTTGTGCCTGTAGCTTTTGCTTTACCTGCTTTACTAACATATCTTCTCTGCAGGAAGCCTCCAAAACAGATTCAGGACCATATACAGCAGAATAGGGCTCTTGTGCCTCTTCTACAACATCTGCCAATCCCATACCATAAGCACTTAAGATACCACAGAACTTGTGAATGAGTACTTCTTTCATTCCCAATGATCTGGCAATTGCACAAGCATGCTGTGGCCCAGCACCTCCAAAGCAAGCAAGAGCATGGCTTCTTGTTTCATGGCCTTTCATCTCAGTTAACTGCCGTATAGGCCGGCACATCGTTTCATTTGCAACATTCACAAAGCCCAGCGCAATCTCTTCCACTGTCATGTCCTTTGCAGATGCATCTTGGCTCTTCCTATATGAATTTATTTGCTTTGCAAGCTTCTTAAATTCTCCTCTAGTTGCCTCAATATCTAAAGGCTGATCTTCATGGGGACCAAAAATGGATGGGAAATAATCAGGAATAACAAAACCAAGAATAAGATTAGCATCAGTGACTGCCAATTGTCCTCCTTTCCTATAACAAACAGGACCTGGGTGGGCACCCACTGATTCTGGTCCTACACGGAAAGCACCAAATTGGAACTTCAACTTTGATCCACCACCAGCAGCAACAGTATTTATATCAAGCTGAGGTGCTTGTATTATAGCCCCAGCAATCTGGGTTTCAATAACTTGTTCATAAATCCCAGCATACCTGCTTACATCAGTAGATGTACCTCCCATGTCAAACCCAATAAGGGGCTTTTCCGTTTCAAGCCCAAAGAGGGTCTGAGAGTAACCAACAACTCCACCTGCAGGACCTGATAAAACAGCTTTATGTCCTGAAAATCTACTTTCAGGTGCAAGTCCTCCATCTGATTGCATAAATAGAACATTCACCTTCCCCAGCCCTTCATCAAATTTAGAAATGAATCCTGACAAGTACTCTTTGATCACTGGGGTTAAGTAAGCATCCACACTAGCTGTTAGACCCCTAGGAACAGCTCGAACCATGGGACTCAAAGCTGAAGATAAGGAAACATGTCTGAAACCCAAACTCTCAGCTAATTTTTTCACAGCTATTTCATGGTGTGGGAAAGTATAAGAATGCAACAATACAACAGCCAAACAGCTAACCCCTTTATCTAACAGACCTTTTAATAAAGGCTTCAACGCTTTCTCATCAAGAGGTTTCACAACCCTGACAAGCTCTCCAGACACTCCTTTAACAACTGATGCCGAAGAATTTTGATCAACTTCCTCTGTACCAAGAACAAGCTGGACTCTCTCATCTACCTCTATAACCTCTTCATAAAGATTTGAGGGTTTTGATACAGTGAGGTCAAAGATATTGGGGCGGGCCTGGTTACCGATCTGCAGCAGATCCTTGAAGCCACGAGTCACAAGAAGAGCAATCCTTTCGCCTTTTCGCTCCAAGAGTGCATTTGTTGCCACAGTAGTACCCATCCGTATCCATTCAATCTTATCGGTGGGAACTTTCGAATTTCGTGGAATTTTCTCACTCGTATACTCTTCAAGAATCCTACGAATCCCTTCTACTGGAGCATCATCATAATTTGCTGGGTCGACAGACAAAAGTTTCAAAACTCGCCCATCAAGCTGGCCTGGGATTTCAGCATAAACATCAGTAAAAGTGCCTCCTCTGTCGATGCAAAATCTGAGCTTTTCCTCATTGGTACTCCCCATTCTAATCTCAAGGCTCAGAAATCAAATTAGCTAGGAATCCTGAATTAGTCAAATCTGGAAGGAATTCAAAAAGTAAGAAAAAGTTACCATTCTAGAAAGCTCTAGAACCAATTGACCTGATATTGCAAGCATGCAAATATTCTTAAAGTGCATGAGATCTGACTAAGCACTGTGATCAAAATATATAAACTTTGGAATTTCAAGCCTCTAAAGTGAAATTTTACGCCGGTTAATCATTAGTGTTTTTAGTGAAGCTACAATTGATCCATAGAAGGTTTTCCTAAAACAACTGGATTCTCAAAAAGAAACAAATTATGGAATTCCGGGAATCCACACTTGACAAGTATTGGAGTCTTAAAAGTTGTTCGGAAATTTATATCTTTCATTCGACGAATTCCAAATTACATAGGCATACTATTATTACTCCAAGACAGAATTTTATAAGATACGAACATGAGAATTCATTCACAAACGAAATGAATCCATATTTATTTGGTTAAGCTAGCAAAGCAGCCAAGTTCAGAAGCAGAAGTCACGGTTCTAATACCAATAAAACCAGATAACAATTCAATCTTGACGAAATGAAAACTTACCCAATCAATCAATATAGAAAGAGCCAAAAGAGAAATCACAAATGATTTTGTGAAAGTTATATGAACAAATGTAACTAAAAGAAGCAGAATATCTAAAGCTTACTGTAATCACCGCAAATGTAAGAGATAAAGCAAAACAGAGAGTAACTGATACCTGAATGAAAGAGGCAGAGTCTGACGAGAATCAACTGGAAAGCATAAACAGCCCAGATACAGTCTTCCTTCCATGAAATATAAATTCATTAGTATTTTATTACGGATTAAATATTATTTTTAGTCCTTAAAGTTTGACAGAAATTCAATCCGGTGAGGGCTAATTATACTTATGATGAATTTTAATTTTTTAATTTTTTTTCCATTTTAGTTTCTGGATATATCTGAATTATTAAAAAAAAAAAAAAAATATATATATATATATATATATATATATATACACAGTATATTACTTTATCAAATAGTTAAATGAATTATTTTACTTAATAAATGAAATATCCATTTTAATTTATTTCTTTTTTTTTAATTTTTTATGATCTCATATTTTAGACTTTAAACACTAATAAAAATATCCATCAAATTAAAAAAGTTAGCAATTATTATTTTCTTATTACGTCTATCTTAAAAAACACACGAATAATTATTATATTTAAATAATAAGTAATAATTAATAAAATTTAGTGAAAATAAGATAAAATTTAATAATAATATAATAGTCAATTTAATGGAAAAAAAGTGAATTATAATTTGAAAGAAATTAAAAAGGAAAGATACATTATTTTTTTGGCAAAAAATAATACTAAAAATGAAATATAAATAATAATAACTTTATTAATGTGAAGAGTTAAAAATAAATAAATATTATACGGTACTTCATGAGCAGAATATTATTTTAAAAAATAAAAAAGACTAAAAATAATTTAATAAAATTAAATTTTAATAATTAATCAATATTAATATTTATTAAAAAAAAAGAATGAAGCAGTAATTGCAATCAAATTTGAGAGACTAAATCATAGGATGGACCTGCCCAGGAAGATTGTGGAGGCTACCACGTGGTAGAAATAAAAAGGAATAAAAATCAATTTGGTTCCTAAACTTATTTAGCAAAATTAAAAAATTGAATTTGACTTTTTCGGATAATTTAACCCTTGAATTTATTTAAAATAATTTTAAAAATTAAATTTAACATTTTGAATTAATTAAACTATTGAATTTATTTAAAATGATTAAAAAAACATATTTAATGTTTTGAGTTAATTTAATCTTTAATTTTTTACTGTACTTACAATGTAAAAATTATTATATAGACATTTAAAATTGTAACTGTGATTGAGCTAACTAATTTATTAAAAAATTATTTAATTATAAAATATAAAAAAATAATGTATAAAATATATTGTATCTCTCTTTATTTTAACTAATGATTTTGAGTTTATAAATATATATTATTTTGAACATTTTAAAATTTATATTTATTATTGGATTATCTCAATCTATGCATTTTTCATGTTAATTAAATTAAAGTTATAAAACATATTTATAAATTTATTATATTACAAGAAATTATATTTTTATGAATTTTAAATTTATATTTATAAATATTGAAAAAGTTTGTCATGAATGTTGTTAATATAAAATAAAAAGAATAAAAAAGTCAAAAATATTAAATTAAATCAGTTATTAATTTATAAAAAACAAAACAACTTTATGAATTAAATCGGCTTAAAAAGTAAAATCGAATTTTTTTAATTATTTTATATAAATTCAATAAGATCAGATATCAAATTAGCCTTTATTTTAAGTTTTATTAAATTCTTTTTTTTTAAACAAGTAATTCTAATTTTCTTTTTCATTCACAAAGATATTCTTAAAATTTATGTCTTATATATTTTTGTACAAAATAAATAAGTATAATACCCTGAAATTTTTATTTCAAAACATTCCCATTTAAATTTAAATTGTAAATTATTAGCCAACAATATTACGCCACGTAATATTATGGGAATCGAAAATCATTTTTGGTTCGTCCGAAAATTTATTGAATAACCATTAATCGATTAAAATCTGACCAATATTTCTTTAATTGGACCGAATTAATTTAAATTAGACCCGAAACGGATATTTTTGAAAAACACTGTGCGTCACTATTCTTTTCTCCCCGGCAACTTACCTTGGACGGTTTGTTTTTATTTAATAATTAAAAACTTTATAATATTTTAATATTATTTTATTATATTATATTTTATTTATTTTTATTTATTTTATTTATTTTTTCTTTAAATTCC
>CANUEX010032627.1:0-50377 GCA_948099535.1 Jatropha multifida | reverse complement strand
AGTGGAAGGATGAGGTAGGGCCTAGAATTAGGAGGAGAATAGAGGAAGCAAAGGTGGGTACTTCACATTGTGTGCCTAAACCTTCTGATGATTTTAATTTTCAAGTTCAGGTGGGTGAAAAAGCATTTGTGGTGTCTCTATCAACAAAGGAGTGTTCATGTAAAAGGTGACAGTTAAGTGGAGTGCCATGTAGTCATGCCCTTGCATGCATACATTACAATAGGCATGACCCAATGCATTATATGGATTGGTATTTGAAGAAAGAGGAATATGAGAAAACATATGCTTATGGACTAATACCACTTAATGGTCAAGATATGTGAAATAATATGGATGAGCCACCTGTATTGTCACCTGAGTTTGTGAAGAAAGCAGGAAGGGTTAAGAAATGTAGGATGAAATATGCTGAAGAGGAGCAAAATAACTCATGAAGTGATAAGATGGGGAAAAAGGGTGTGCAGATGACATGTCAACATTGTTTACAATTAGGACACAATAAGAGAGGGTGTCCTAGGATTGAACAGCCTGCTGCCCCTAGAGAGCCTAAACATGTAAATAAAATTTTTTGAGTTTAATGGTTTGAATTTTATTATATGTTTTACATTAAAGGTTATTTGAGATTGGTGTTTATCAGGGAAAGATGGCCAAGCCAAGGAAAACTCAACAATGATCTAGTGAGTAAGAACCATATGTCGAAGGTCCCTCTAATGCAGCAATTTCGAAGGAAATAAATGAAGTGAATAGAGGCTATGGAGTGATGTTTTTTTCTGATTCAGGCTGTGTATATGCAAAGGTTATTTTGCATTTGATATGGTTTCATTTGGTCTGTTTGTTGACTTATAAGTGATGTGACTGATATAAATTGCCTGATATACGTGATGTGTTTCTGCAAATGCCTGGGCATTCTGGTGCTAAGTATGTGACTGGCAAAGCTCGTATACAAGATGCAGCAAAGAAGAAATTGAAGAGTAGAAAACAAAAGCCAGCACCATCACAATCTGCAATAGAGAGGACAGAGTTGGATTCATCTCAACTAAGTCAGCCACCTGTTCCTTCATAAGACTAGAAAGTACAGAAGCTACAACAAGTTTTTTTGGAAATTAGTATATAGTTCTAAAGTTATTTTGGTCAATGATGTGTAGTTGACACATGGGAATTTTTTGTGAATATTGTCAAGCTACACCTGTTCCTTTGCTAAAAGAAATTTTTTGGGAATTTCAGCAACATAGCATAGGTCTTTTTTTGTCAACATACATGTATTTTGATGGATATAGTTAGACAGAGATGGTTCATACATGGTGGATGGTAGGTTATCAGTGCATTTTTCATGATAACCACCATTCATAAATTTAAGCCTTCTTTTGTTAAACTCTTATGGTTTTGGTAATATAAAATTTTAGATTCAGTTCTCTTTATTTTAATGATCTCAACTTCAATTTTATTATTATTGTCTTACATTCTCATATTGAAGAAAACAGGATAATGATTTTCATTTTACAAATTACACATTGCATACAATGTGAATGCTGATACTCATAATACATAGATCATATTCAAGGAGAAGACTTTTGATTACATAACTTCCATGCTTTCATAACATAAGTTTTGCTCATAGCAAGTACATCAATTTCACATTTCTAGTCAAAAAATTTAAAATCCACATCCCCATAATTATGGCAACAAATGTGCCCAATACAGCTTTTACAATGAATTTATCTCTCATAATTTCACCTCTCAATTCTCTCACTGTCTCTTTCTTCTTCCTCAACTTTTGCTCAATTGAGTTTAATTCCATTTCCAACTTTAACTTCTGCTCTTCCACCTTTTGCAACTCTGCTTTTGTGGCATCCAACTTTCCATAAATCAAATTTAAAACTTGCTTAGCTCTTGCTGGGAATTCATCATCATTCCACATGAAAAACCTACAATCATTCGTCCTATCTCTCCATTTTGGACAACAATAAAATCTCCTGCCTGGGTTGGATCGATTCCAGGAGGTATATAAATGAGCTGGTTCATTGTGACAACAATGCATACCTGAGTGATTCACTGTTGAAACAATTGAAGCTTCGCTAATTTCTGCAGTAGAGCCCGACTCCATTCCCACCAAATTTCACCCAAAATAAAAAAAAGAAACCCTAGCTTACAAAATTTACAAATGACCGTCAAATGTTTAGCAAGAATAACTTTAATTCTTCATGCAAAAACAAGATCACATTTAATCTGCTTCATTATCGCTGGAAGTTTGAGAAAGAGGGAGAGATTTTCATATACATCAATGGAGGAGAGGGATCAAGCTTTCCATGAGGTGTTGCTTCAGACAGACAAAACTAAGTGTAACAGGAAAGACGACGCCGTGTGTTGTGGGTTACAAGCTTAATAATGTCGATGGGGCGATGAGGGCATAAGGAGAGAGTTGTGATTAGGGATTTGATTACATGGAGGATGAGACATGCGTTTGATCGATGAGAAGAGTGGGTTTGGGTAGGTTAGGGTTTTTTCGTACTTTACAAATGCTACATTTCACTTAACCAGGGGAGAGTTAAGTGAACTCAAATTGGGGTTGTGGGTGCCACCAATATTATTTTTATATTGGTTAATTTTGACCAAAGTAAAATTAGGGTTCAATTTTAATGTTAACTTGAAAATAGAGTATCTGGGGGTTTAAGTTCATTTTAGGGTAAATTTATTACATGACGCAAAGTTCAGAGTAAAATTTCTAATTTATCCTCTAATTATTTCCAAGAGCTCGATATACACTGCATTCATATATTTAATCTAATTGAAGACAAAATAAAAAAATAATAATAATCCATATTTGATGGTAAGAATTCACACTAAGTCAATGTCTTAAAGAATCTATCGTGGGGATGACATTAATTTCCTTATATATATATAAATTCTTTTATTGTCAATAATCCAATTAGGTAAGTGGTTCGTAGTTATTGTCCCTCCAAATCTCAACAACCACCACCATATTATTCTTCATAATAATAATAATAAGAGGAATAAATATCACTTAATCACTAAAATTTATTTTCATTAAATTATTTAATCTTTTTTCTGATAAAAATAATAAATGTAAAAAATAAACTATTCATATTACTATATATTCAATAGTAAAATAATTTAACGAAATATTAATTAGGGTTCAACATTAGAGATTAAAAAGATTTTTTTGAACTGGAGATTGAATAGAATTTAGACCAATAGTAATATAATAACAAATTACCAAAAGGACAAATTATTTAATAACAAATTAGTTGGGTTTTATTTATTTTTAAATCAGTACACAGCGAGTAAAGGAGAGAAGAGTGGGTTTGTTTCACTTTCAGGAGAGGAGAGACCCCTTTGGCCCCTTTCTCCCTGCACTTCATTGGATCTGAGAAACTGAAACTCAACTACACAGAATTCTCTATTTTCTCTTCTACTTAAACTATAAACAATTCGTCATCTTCTTCACTACAAGCACGATTTATGATCTCCTGCTCCATTTTTCTCCTTCCAGGTAATCCTGCTTTCTTCTTCCTTCACATTAACTTTGTTTCTCTTCATCATAATAAAGATTGAATTTTCCCTCGTTTGGGATTTGTTTTTTGGTGGGATTTCCGTGATTTTCATCTAGTAAAGACACCTAGTTATCAGTAGGCATTTCCTGTGTCCATTGAGATCTTGTTGCTCCTTTGCATTCCTTCTAATGATTTTATCATCGCTGTTTCATTCTTGCCCTTAATTTTAAGACGTCGTGAATAGAATTCTAGCTTATGCGGTTCCTAGGATTGGTTTGTACTTCTGGGTTTTGTTTTTACTGGGTTTTTCTTAATATGAAATCTCATTTTGCTATGCATCTGCTTTTTTGTTTTTTCTGGGTTTGATTTGTTTGCGGGATTGTGATTTATTAGATTGTTATGTGTTTACAAGATGACACTCATACTGTTTGATATGAATGCAACAGCTATTGGACTGCCTATGCTTGGAAAGTTGAAGCATACTCAGACAGTGTGTTAAATTTATCCTTGGCATTCAAGTTTGGGTTTAAGAGAAGAAACAGTATTCTGGAGCAATCGGATTGCTAGCTTGCAATGAATCAAATTTCTTATATGATAAATTACTTCTGCAAGAATGGTTTTTGGTAGAATAGCAGATATATTTTCTGCTGTTACAAGTCATTTTCCAGGCTGGAAGCCTTCTGCTGTTCCATATATGTCATCTGGATTTTCACCCCCTCCAGCAGAAACCATTGATCATGGCTTTGGTTTTACTAACTCTGGCCGCAAGAATAACTTGCGACTTTCTTCTTCTCTTCAAGATTTCTCATCATATCGTCGACTGGATCTTGAGGACGGGGATCGTAATGTTAGAATTGAAAAAAAGCCATATTTGTTGCAAAGAGAAAATGCCGGGTCAAGTTTCTCAAAGGAGAAAGCATTGCCTAGTGGGACCCCATTTTTGCGGAGGAAATGGGTGCGCTTGATCATGATTCTTTTGTGCCTCCTCCTGCTTGGTTTCATAACTTATGTGATTTCAACATATATTCTTTCTTATTGGTCCCAAGGAACTTCTAAGTTCTATGTTGTTCTTGATTGTGGAAGTACTGGAACTCGAGTTTATGTATATCAGGCGTCGATTGATCACAACAGAGATGGTACACTCCCTATTGCTCTTAAATCATTTGCTGGTGGGATTTTAACAAAGTCAAATGGACGTGCATATGACCGGATGGAAACTGAGCCCGGGCTTCATTTGTTGGTACGTAATACATCTGGCCTAAAGGCTGCTTTAAATCCACTTGTTAAGTGGGCTGAGAAGCAAATACCTGAGCATGCACATAAGAGGACCTCTCTTTTTCTTTATGCGACAGCTGGTGTTCGCAGGTTGCCAAGTGCTGATTCCAAATGGCTTCTAGATAAGGCATGGTCCATATTGAAGGAATCACCTTTTCTGTGTCACAGAGCATGGGTCAAGGTAATCAGTGGAATGGATGAAGCATACTATGGATGGATAGCTCTTAACTATCAAACAGGCGTGTTAGGGAAGAGCCCCAAGAAAGCAACATTTGGTGCACTTGACATGGGTGGCTCATCATTGCAGGTGACATTTGAGAGCAAGAAACACACACATAATGAGACCGAGTTAAACCTTAGAATTGGAGCTGCTAATCATCACCTCACTGCCTATTCTCTTGCAGGCTATGGTTTAAATGATGCATTTGACAAGTCTGTTGTCCATATTTTAAGAGGGCTTCCTAGTGCTGATTTAGTAAGTGGGAACATAGAAATTAAGCATCCTTGCCTGCAATCTGGCTACAAGGAACATTATATCTGTTCTCAATGTGCTTCTAATCAACAAAATAATGTGAGTCCCATTGTTATAGGAAAAAGTTCTGATAAAGGAGTCAAGTCAGGAGTTCCTGTGCAGCTTATTGGTGCTCCAAATTGGGAAGAATGTAGTGCACTTGCTAAAGTTGCTATTAATTTGTCTGAATGGTCTAATCAAAGCACGGCACTTGATTGTGATTTGCAGCCTTGTGCTCTACCTGACATTTTTCCTCGTCCTCATGGACGATTCTATGCTATGTCTGGCTTTTTTGTAGTGTATCGATTTTTTAACCTGGCTTCAGAAGCTGCACTTGATGATGTTTTGGAGAAGGGTCGAGAATTCTGTGAACAGACCTGGGAAGTGGCAAAGAACAGTGTTCCTCCACAACCTTTTATTGAACAATACTGCTTTAGGGCGCCATACGTAGTGTTTCTATTGAGAGAGGGTTTACACATCACAGATAACCAAATTGTTATTGGTTCTGGAAGTATTACTTGGACTCTTGGGGTTGCTCTATTTGAAGCTGGGAAGACATTGTCACCTAGATTGAGGCTTCCTAGTTATGAAATGCTCCGAATGAAGATACATCCAATAATTCTTATTGTTACTGTCGTTGCTGCATTGATTTTACTGGTTTGCATGTTATCATGTCTTGGCAATTGGATGCCAAGATTTTTTCGAAGACCTTATCTTCCACTTTTCAGGCACAACAGTGCATCTGCTTCATCAGTACTTAGCATTCCATCTCCTTTCCGGTTCCAACGATGGAGTCCTATTAGTTCTGGTAACCTCTACATTTTATTTGCACTTAATTCTAAGATGTCGGTGAATAGTACTCCATTTGTTTCACAACATTTGATGTCTGTTTTACAAGCATAATTTCTCTTCTTTTAGCTCTATTTTCTTGGGGAGAAGTTTTTGCATAATTTCCTTCACCTTTTCATCTTTCCCTTGAGGAATATACTTATAGAATACAATACCTTCATTTGTCAATGGAGAGAACCTTTTAGAGCCACTTCTCACTATATTAGCAATGCAAATGAATGCTTAATTTGACTATAAATCATAAACACGCATAAGGTAGATATTCCTAAGACACCTTGTTAACAAACAAGCATTGTAATCAGTGATCATGGATTTCATTGTGGAACAAGTTCATGCTTTTTATGTGTGATTCTAGAGAAGATGCTTTTTGGGGGAAAGTCGCAACATAAAAATGAAAAGGAAAAAGCCAAAAATGCAGTATTTGAATCTAATTATTGGATGGAGAATTAGATTATTGTTCCGTATTTAGGAGAGGAATGTATTGTTTGAATTTTGATTTCGATACTGTTAGTTCTACATAACATAGACGGTATATATTTAAATGCTGGGGGAAGTTTTGAAGAACTTCCATCTTTATTTTATTTGTAAAATCTCTGCAAGACTACAAGACTGATTCTGTTGTCAGTATGTATTCAAAGAGTTATACAAAGGGGGATCATTTGAATTCTGAAATAGATAAGAAATACCCAACTTAATTCTACAATATTTTAGATAAATATGCACTTGCCAGATGACTACCTTTTTGTTTGAGTGTTAGAGAACTTTAGTGGTTTCTATTAACCAATTTAGGAAAATATTAATCTTAATATTATTGCATCAATTGAGGCACACACACACACACACACACACACACACACACACACAAGGTATACAAACTAACTAGGAATCTAACTCCTAATAGGACTCCTATTTACAACTAGTATTCTAATACTCCTTAACACTTCCCCTCAAGTTGGATCATAGATGTTAATCATGCCCAATTTGTTACAAAGATAATTCACCCGAGTTCTATTTAAAGCTTTTGTGAAAATATCTCGTAGTTGTTCACTTGTCTTGACGTGCTTATAGAGATAATACCTTGTTGTATCTTTTTGCGAATGAAATGACAATCAATCTCAATATGTTTCGTTCGTTCATGGAATACCGGATTTGATGCAATGTAAAGAGCAGCTTGATTATCACACCATAACTTTGCAGGTAAGGACGACTTGAAACTAATTTCCTCCAGCAATTGACGAATCCAAATTATTTCACAAGTAGATTGTGCCATAACTCGATATTTTGATTCTGCACTCGATTGAGAGACTACATTTTGTTTCTTGCCCCTCCATGATATCAAGTTTCCACCTATAAAGACACAATATCTTAAAGTTGATCTTCTATCAACCTTCAAACCTGCCCAGTGCGCATTTGAAAAACACTCAATGTCCAAATGCCTATGATCACTATAACGGAGGCCACGACTTGGATTATCTTTAAAGTACCACAAGATTTGTCCTAAAGCTTCCCAATGGATAACAGTAGGAGACGACATAAATTGACTTAAGACACTCACAGAGTAAGTAATATTTGGTCATGTTACTGTAAGATAATTCAATTTGCCCACCAATCTTCTTTATTGAAAGTTGCAAGTTAGGAGTCATTGGAGCACTACATGGTCTGGCACCTACTTTCCAGTCTCCTTAAATAAATCAAGGACATACTTTATTTGAGATAAAGTATGTCCTTGATTTAATGATCCTAAGTTTTTTGTCTGGAACTGAGCCATGGAGGAAATACTTGAGTGATGTAATGTCAGTTGAATCACTTTCTATAATAACAATGTCATCGACATAAATCGCAAATAGAATTAAACTAGTCTCAGTACTCCTAAAAAATATAAAATGGTCAAAAATGCTTTTTTGCATGCCAAATTGGTGTACTACCTCGCAAAATCTACCAAACCAAGCTCGAGGACTATGTTTTAGATCATAAAGAGATTTGCGAAGTTTACACACGTTATCCAACTCTCCCTGAGCAGCAAAGCCTAACGGCTGCTCCATGTAAACTTCTTTTTGAAGCTCCCCATGAAGAAAGGCATTCTTAACATCTAGCTGATGTAAAGGCTAATTAAATGTAGATGCCAAAGAAATAAACAAACGAACGGAAGACGATTTGGCTACAGGAGAAAAGGTGTCAGAGTAATCAAGTCCATAAATCTGAGAATAGCCCTTAGCAACTAAACGTGCCTTGAGACACGCAACAGACCCATTAGGATTCACTTTTTATGTTGAAAACACACTTATAGTTAATAGCTTTCTTACATGCAGGGAGAGATAGGATCCCAAGTACCATTAGTATCTAAAGCAGCCATCTCCTCTTTTATTGCTGCACATCAACTAGGATGGGACAAAACTTGAACAATAGTTTTAGGAGTAGAAATACAACCTAGGTTACTTACCAAACACCGAGATGAAGAAGAAAGATGATCATAAGTAACAAAAGAAGAAATAGGATAAGTACACTTGCGTTTACCTTTTTGAAGAGTAATGAGAAGGTCGAGGTCTGACTGAGGAGTGGAAAACATACTCAGGTTGAGTAGAAGGAACTGGATCTTCTGTTGAATCAGTCGGTGGGGGAAGTGAGTCAAGAGTCCTTAGTCTTCTAGAATAAACATGTTCAAAACGAGGGCGAGAGATGCTGGTGCAGGAGTAGGGATAGGTGTAGGAGACGCTGTAGTTGGAGCAGGTGCAGGAACTGGAACGCTAGGAAGTTGCTGGATAGTATAGACTAAAAGGTCCTCATCCTCCTCATTCTTATATATAAAAGAGGGAAAAATTGGAGTATTCTCAAAGAATGTGACATCTATAGAAACAACATAATGGTCAAGATTGGAAAAGAAACAACGATACCCTTTTGATGCTGTAAATACCCTAAGAAAACGCACGAAGGAACTTTGGATCTATACCCGTATTCGACGAAAGTCGTATGTACGGCTTGGAGGGAGGTCTTTCATATCTTTCGAGATCCACCTTACAATATGGGGTCAAAAGGCCAAAATAAATTATTTTATTAGCCCTTATAAAAGGAAAACTGATTCTTGAGAACCCCTTGCACGCTCACGTCACATCATATCTAGGCAGGATTAAATATATGACGGGGTTACCGGATGTTGTAATAATCGTTAATTAGCAAGAGAAACATACGGCAAAAGGGAGTGATGATGCCATATGCTAAAAGGAAGAGAGTCATAGAATGGCAGAGGTAAATAGAGCTTTTGTACATTTTCGTTAATCTATGAACAAGATTTATAATTTGGAAACCTGTGGACGAACATCACGAACAAAACAAGTGCAACCAAAAATATGAGGTTCAATGGGAAATCGAAGTTTAAAAGAAAACAGAACACTATATGGAATTTCACCATTAAGCCCAGACGAAGGCATGCGATTGATAAAAAAAACATACAATAGAAACAGCATCAGCCCAAAAGTGTTTGGGTACTTTCATTTGGAACAGTAGTGCCCTAGGAACTTGAAGAATGTGTCGATTTTTTCTTTGCAACCCCATTTTGAGAAGTGTCAACACAATATGTTTGATGGAAAATATAAGTTTGGAAGGAACTAGATAGATATTCTTTAGCATTATCACTTTGTAGTATGTGAACAGACGCATTAAATTGAGTTTGAATCTCAACACAAAAGGGACAAAAGATAAAGTTTATCTCAAAACGAGTTTTCATGAAAAATAACCAAGTAACACAAGAATAATCATCCACAAATACCTAAAGCCAACTTTAGAAACAACAGGACATGCACCCCAAATATCAGAATGAACTAACTCAAAAGGGGATGAAACTTGTTTATTGACTCAAGGAACTAAAGGTAGACGATGATGTTTGGCAAATTGACAAGATTCACATTCTAAAATTGATAAAGGTTGAAACTGCAGACACAACTTTAAAGTAGACAACAAAAGATGACCCAAATGACAATGAACCTCAAGAGGAGATAGAGCACCAGCACAAGCTAGAGATAATGAAACTTGTTTATCTAGAAGATAAAGGCCACAAGACTCACGTCCTCTACCAATAATCCGCTTCGTCAAAAGATCCTGAAATACACAATAAGTAGGGTAAATTTAACACAGTAGTTCAGTGTACTAGTAATTTTGCTAACAAATAATAAATTAAATGAAAAATGAGACAAACAAAAAACAGAAGACAATGGAAAAGATGGGATGGGATTAGCGGTGCCAATACACTTGACACAAGATGTGAACCCATCAGCTATAGTAACATGACGATTAGATTGTTCAGGTTCTTTTAAGGAGAATAAGATACTAGGATTACCTGTCATGTGATATGTGCAACTAGAATCAAGGACCCAGGTAGACATAAGACATGTATTAGGAGTACAACAATTGAGGAATCAACAGGTTTAGAAGAACCATATTTAAAGAGCTTAGCATACTCCGCAGTAGAAATTATCACAGTATTGTCAGAAGAAACAAATACAGAATCTTGAGTGGCATATTTGTCCTTGGCAGCTTATTTATTAGTTTCTTGCAATACCATTTAGTATGACCAGGTTCATGGCAATAATGGTAGATAATAATGTTCGCTTCTTGATTAATTGCTCCATTACTATGATTATTTCCTCTTCCTCTGTTTCCTGGCTTCTTAGTTACTTGATTACGACTCACAAGGGCACTACTTTTAGAAGGTGAGAAGGTGAAGGGATATGAGATCCTTCAGTACGCAATAATCTAGTGAAAGTCTCCTAAAAAGAGGTAATGTCACCACTTGAAAGAATCTGTGATTTAGCAGTTTCAAAAACCAAGGCGAGACCTGCCAGAAAACTCATTACAGCCATTTATTCTCGCAAAGTTTGTTGAACCTTGATATCGGGGTTGAAATGCAATAAAACATTAAGTTCTTTATAAATCTTCTTAAATTCCCTGAAATAAGTTGTAAGAGGCTTATCTTGCTGGTCGGCCCGATAAAATACTTCGCAGACTTCATACATACGAGACATATTATCTTTTCTCGAATACAAAAATTCAAAATATTCCATTAATTTTTTAACAAATTCCTAATGATTAATTAAATCAATCACTTCACTGTCAATAGAATTCTGAACTTGTAGAAATAACTTAGCATCTTCCTTTAGATAACTCTTCCTAGTGTCACCAGTTGGTGGATCATCACTCAAATGATCATCCTTTTCAACACTCCTCAAAAAAATCCTAATTGCTTACTCCAATCTAAATAATTAATCACATTCAGTTTATGTTCCGTGATTTTAGACGTTGCTGGGATCACTTCAGTTATAGAAGCTTTAGGTTCAATCATAATTAATAAAAATTAAATACCCAGCAGAAGCTCAAAAATAATCATGCCCAATAGTAGCACAAAATTCAACAAGACAGCAGCAATACAAAACGAAATCGACCGAAACCGAGAAAGCCAGCGAAAGAAACAGTAGCAAAAATTGAGAGAGCGCCTACCGGATGTTGTCGGACTGGAAAGGTCCCCACCACAGCAGACTACTGACAACAAATCAATGCTGGAAAACTAAGTCTGGTCGCCGGAAACAGCTGGACATGGCGCCACTAGCCGGCATGTGAGATACAGGCAGAAAAGTCTTCTGGTGTGTGAGAGCCACTCGCCAGTCTTCGGGCCACCGGATTCGGTGGACGGGCTGATTGGAGTTCAGTTTTCCTCCCTTGGGTGGCAGTGAAACAAGAGACAAAGTCTAGATATGTGACTGAGACTGGCAGTCGCGAAACACCCAACACAGCTTCTCATGCGGATGCTTTACAGCGTAAGGACAAGGAATTAACGAGCCAAAGGCTCTGATACCATATTAATCAGTTTAGGAAAATATTAATCTTAATATTATTGCATCAATTGAGGCACATATATATATACAAACTAACTAGGAATCTAACTCATTATAGGGCTCTTATTTACAATTAATATTCTAACACTCCTTAACAGTTTCCATATAATGCATGGATTAAAAATTAATATATTTTACAAAGGACTGAATCAAATTAGAAGCTTTTGTAGTTCAGCTATAGCTCATCACTGTATATTATATGACCTCTCATTTACAGTTTTTGAACTTTTACTTGTCTCCATCATTTGCATAGCATGATCAAAACCATGACAAATGTCTTCCACTGTAGGTAAATCTTTTACATTGTCTTTATTATCAAAACAATTGTGAACTTTTAGTTGGTTTTATTCCATTTTTTTTATGATCTCTCGTCGCTTTTCTTTGCCTTTTCTTATATTTAAAGAAAACCTTGAAATTTTTATTTTAGGAGATGGAAGAGCGAAGATGCCCCTGAGTCCGACGGTTGCGGGTAACCATCAAAGCCCATTTGACTTGGCGCATGGTCTAGACAGCAGCGGCATTCAGCTTATGGAGTCATCTTTGTATCCGTCAACTAGTGGTGTGTCACATAGTTATTCCTCAAGTAGCTTAGGGCAGATGATTGAGAGTAATAGCATGGGTTCATTCTGGTCTCCTCACAGAGGTCAGACACGTCTTCAAAGCAGGAGATCACAATCTCGAGAAGACCTTAGTTCTTCGTTGGCTGAGGCACACTTGGTGAAGGTTTAGGGAACAAACATCCTTAAGTTATGGTATGGTAACTTCTTTCTTTTCCAGATATTATATTTCACAGAGGAAAAAAGTGGATTTGAATATCTTACTGATGGAAAAAAAGACTAAAAATTAGAAGGGGAGAGAGAGAGAGAGAGGGGGGGTTGCTGGATTTGAAAAGTCTTTTACCATTAATTTTGTTTACTTTTACATTATAGGGATTCTTTGTAGTTTATAGAACTTTGGAAAAAAAGAATGCTGATTTTGTTGAAAAATTGCTTGCATGAAATTTTTCACGCATGATGGTGTCTTCAGGAAAAGAGTTAACAGCAATGAAGAGGAATTCCTGAAGATGAGAATACATGTACAGGGGAGGCCATATTTATAATCTTTAACTTGCATCATTGTACTGATCCGTGTATTTGATAGAAAGATAAGGAAATTTATCAGCATTACTTGGTCTGTTTGTCCATTTCTCAGTCATTGAGTTTCATACAATTGAAGAAATCAAATTTCATGTTATTTTTTTGCTTGATATTAATACAGATTTAATCCCATTGTTGGGTTAATGATTAGCTGGTCTCATCATTGATTTCAACAGTCCTGTCAGCAGGGGTTTGGGCACTTATTTAACTGGGTTGCTTGGCAAATTTTACCCAGTTTAAACAAGCTTGACTTATTAAAGCTCCCCAAGCATTGGTTCCTACCTGACTGGTTCAAAATTGGTTCAGACAATAATTCGATTCCTTTACAGCCTGAGGTATTATGCGGATTCGTCTTATACTATATATGATATGATATGATATACCCATCAGTTTTATACTATATGCCATAGTTGCTGTAGAAAATAAATTGCAATTGACAGGGATTATTGTTTCAATTCTCTCTCTATTTTTCTCCTGTTCTTTGATGGAAAATAAGATTTTTAAAAGATTTTCGAGGACTGAAATTAGGCTTAAAATGTTTAGGATTTGGCAATTGCTTGGTATTTTTAATAAATCAGTCAGTCTGTTATTTGTATTTAATTTGGAATTTGTGTGGGTTGTGACTATAGAATTAAAATGTCTTACACCCAGTTTGGAACTTCTTTTTTCTTTTTTGAACTGAAAAGCCTCTTTGGAACAGTCAAGTGAATAGCCGATCACAGTCTCCAAAGCTCAGCAAGCTTCCAGTCAATCTGCTTTGAATATCTCAATCATCCAAATTAAGTATGATAAAATTGATTCATTTGGCTAATGATAATCCATCAAATTTACAAAGTTGAGGGACCAATTTGAAATTAAATATATGATTTATACAGTTGAAAGGTCAACAAATTTCATTAGTAATATATGAAAATTTGTTGGGTTTGTAATATTAGTAATTACATGTGTAATCCAATCCAATTAATCCTCCTATATTTCCTATATACGAATCACAATCCATTACTTAGTACTTAGAAGAGCTTTTTGAGATCACTTTCCTTCACAAAAAGTCCATGGAAGCCATAAGGAACTCGCCGGGGCAATTTGACGGCTGCCACAACATCAAGATTCGGTGACTTTGCGTCCATTACCAAGAACTTAGACTCTCCATTTATTTCATCATGGACATAGGACACCAAATACCCATCATCTTCCTCGGCTTCTGGGTTTTCAGGCTGTCTTGCCACAAAGAAGGGCTCACCGCCGTAGCACCTTTCACCGTAAATTCTAGCGGCCACCGTGCACTCACGCCGGTCCCCTTTCGATACATCCAATTTGACCACCCCCGTTATTTTTGGCATTGGATCACCTATTGCTGCATATACATATTTGTTCTTCTTCCCCACATAAGCTGGATTTATCACCGCAAAATCAAGATTTCTAGCTGAAACTGGATTTCTTGTTACTATGCCAGTTTTTAAGTTTATTCTGACTTTCTCTACCAAAGCATGGACAAGTTCCATTCTTTCAAGCGTATGTTCTGCTGATAGTATGTTTGGTGCTAATATTACAACTGCGTCTTCTTCGTCCCATGCGTTGATTGCGTGTATGAGGTTAAACCCTGGCACATCGAACCATCTCATTTCTGACTCTTCTTTTGCATACCGAGGAATGATTCCGATTCTCGGTACTTTCGCAGGGTCCAAACCCACAGGAGAGCCTCCTCCGAATATCATTTCCACTGGGTTCATTCCTATTTGTATGTCAGCAAATACTGCATATTTTTTGCTGAGTCCAAAGTCGTGGAGGAAAGATGGACGAACCATTGAAAATATAGGCACATCTGTTTGCTTATTTCCATTTGAATCGAACCGAAAGTATGTTAAAAATGGTGGTATGGGAGCATATCGAAATGCAAAGGTCTCGCCTGTTTCGAGGTCTATCTTGGGATGGGCAGTCATGCTGAAGAATAACTTGCCATCAAAATCATGGCGACCAACAGTCTCGATATCCCCATTCGGAGTCAAACGGACGACATAAGGCAAGTCAGATTCACCTAGTGCGTACAGTCTATTACCAAAGAAAGCAAGGCTAGTGTTCGCCAAACCAATGCCATTTGTAGGATTAAATTGACCAGAAAGAATTCGAGCAGCTGCAATAGCACCGCGCGCTGCGGAGGCTGCGAGGCCATTGAACCCAGAAAACACATTTGGAAGAAGAGGGGCACCAGCGTCGCGCTCCTTGATGTACTTGTAAGTCTTGACATAGCGGCTGCAGAGTTTGGCCTTGCCTTGAGAGATTCGAATAGAGTGAAGCATACCATCTCCATCAAATAGGTGGTAAGGCCCTTTGGGGAGATACTGTGGATTCGGACCGTTGCGAATGTATGCACCGTCGAGGCATGATGGGAGAGACCCTTCTATCACCTCACACTCAGTAGGAGGAAGCTCGTCGACCGGAGCAAAGTTGTCAGAAAGTACATGCCCAGGATCCACCCCAGGCTTGAGTGGAGGATCTATGAAGTTGTTAATTATGCCATCGAATGCACTGAAGAGCATAGTAGGAAGAGAAGGCTCTACTCTTCTCTTTGCTGTTGATGCAGCGGTTTTAATGGTTGAAGGTGATGATAGTGGCTTAGTTGAACTAGTTCTAGTAGTTGTAGTAATAGTTGAGGTTGTGGTTTGGGGTTTTTCTTCAATTCTAACAGATGAGACATTAAGAAGAGGTAATGGAAATGAAGATGGGGTTGTTTTATGGGTGAGAAAGAGCTTTGAAGGTGGAACAGTTGAGAGAAAAGAAGAAGAATAGGCATCCATTTGGTTACCTTTCTCCACAACCACAACAACAGATCTTAATCGGTGAAGAAAGGGTACAAAAAAAGTAGCGATTTTACACAGCTTTTAAAGGCTACTCGCCGCATGTGAGAAGCAATCATATCATATGCCCACGCAAACACCGTATCTTCCTTTACACAAATATTGTAACTTTTTTTATAATTTTTAATTTATAAATATATATTAATTTAAATATTTTAAAATTAATCTCTTAGATTATTATTTATAAAATTATTTTCACGTTGAATAAATTAAAATTATAAAATATATTTATAAATTTATTATATTATAAAAAATAATATTTTATAAATTTTAAATTTATATTTATAAGTGTTGAAAAAATTTGATCCGAGTGTTTTTAGTACATGACAAAGCCTTTTAGCCTGTTAGAATCCTTGATAGATGGTATAGGCGGTATGACAAAGCCTTGCCTTGAGAGATTCTAATAGAGTGAACTTGTACCGTTGCTGCCTAATAAATTCAAAGCCTTTTAGCCTTCACTTCTACGTTTCAGTTTGGCAAATAGCAAAAAGGTATTGCTATCCATAAAATCTATTTTAGCAGTAAAATTTGTTATATATTAGAAATCTAATTTCGCACACCATACCTTGAGAATAGTAAGGAATCATCAATCAAGTTTCTACTCAATCTTTCTTTCTTTTTTTTTTAACCCTTGTTTTAGTTTATAGCTGTCGCTGTTTGTCGGCAGTGGCACCTACCTCTCACTTTTTACCATCTCTTTCACTTCACATTTTTTTGCCTTCAACCCTTTTTGTTTTAATAATCTTAGATTTGTTTTCCTATAATAGATCAGTTGCTCAAATTTATTTTTCTCTAACAGATGTTTTTTTTATTTTGTTATGATTGATTGTCTCCGTATTTGAAATTATTTTTTGTCCCTTGCAAGGATTTATTATTAAATAAAACTATGATATTTGATTTTATTTAATTGGAGACTTTTAATTTTGATTTGCAAGTGTGGATGAAAAGATCTAATATTATATTTTTTTTAGTTTTAATTTCATTGTTTAAAAAAAATTTGCACATCATGACATAATCTGATGTTATGGACAGCATGACAATAAATCTAAACTCAAATCCGCATTAGATCTGGACTCAAATCTTTCTTTTTTCGGTACAGAAAAAAAAAAAATGATTGGACAAAAGAAAAGTATGAGAATTCTATTTATAGTTGTAGGGCCATATTTGATCTATCATATTGAAGATTCTCCCATATTAGCCAGACATGTGGATAAAAATCGAAAATACATTAATGTGCATGGGGACCACTATCAAAATCATAATCAAAGCTGAGATTTTTTCCCTTTACAGAAATTCAGAAATACCCTGAACTTTACTATTGTTGGAATTGCACCCATTATAGTTTGAGAGCAGTTGCAGCAGAACCCTAATTAACTTAACTCAAGTTAGCTTATCTGTCAACAAATTGTCCCGTCTGAGAAAGTATTATACTTTAAAAGTGATTTTAAGAGGAATCATTTTTTTTCTTCTATATGGACCTTTACATGTTTTTAATAATTATTATTTTAATTCTTCAAAAATCTGGTGTTTGGATATATTAAATTAAAATTAATATAATAATTTTTTTAATTAAATTTAATTAAAAAATGGAGATAGTGATAGTTGTCCAATACCCAAAAGTGGCCTCACATCTACCGTCTTGTCATTTTCTCTCCCTCTCTTCCTCTCTCACCATTTGTAAATATTATATTATTTTATATTAGGTTTAATCATTAAAAAAATTCTAAATTTATGATTTTTTTTAAATTGATCAATATTTTTTATTTTATCAATTAATATCTTGTACTTATTTTTCTTTATTAATTATAATCTCTGTCTAGAATCTGTCAATATTACTGATGTGTCCGTTAATGGGTCCAATTTTTTTCATATCACGTCCACGTAGACATGCGACGTAAGAAAACTAACTAAGGCTTAATCACCAAAAAACCTGAACTTATAAGTTTTTTTCGAATTTGGCCAATACTTTTAATTTTGTCAATCAATACTAGGTATTGATTGACAAAATTAAAAGTATTGGCCAAATTCGAAAAAAACTTATAAGTTTAGGTTTTTTTAGTGATTAAGCCTCAGTATTTTGATTTTATTTTTTTATCAACTTTAAAGTAAATTGAGGCATCAACTTTTTTATATATGATTATATATTTTGGTAGATAAGAACTCATCTATTGGGTTTACAAGTCATATAAAAATATCTAACATTTATTTATCCTAAAAAAATAACAAGCAAAATATGAAAATACTGGAGATAATGTCCTATTGCAAAATGATATCGTTTAATGTATTTTTATGTTTAAGTTCGCTTTTTTATGTGGCATGTCCACGTAAATGTGATCTGAAAAAAAATTGGACTCCATCAATGGACACATCACCAAACATTAACAGACTCTAGACAAAAGTTATAATTGACAAAGAAAAATAAATACAAGGTATTGATTGATAAAATTAAAAGTATTGGCCAAATTTGAATGAAATGCATAAATTCAGACTTTTTTTATGTTTAAGCCTTTAGTTAGTTTTCTTACGTGATATGTCCATGTGGACGTGATATGGAAAAAATTGGACCCCATTAACGGACACATCAGCAAATATTGACAGATTCTAGACAGAGGCTACAATTGACAAAGAAAAATAAGTACATGATATTGATTGACAAAATTAAAAGTATTGACCAAATTTGAAAAAAACTCATAAGTCCAGGGTTTTTTTGGTGATTAAGTCTTTATATTATAAATATGAAGAGGAAAAAATGGTTAAGATGTCTTGATCAACCTAAAATTAGATAAAGCATCAAAATTTAGAAAAGATGAAAGAGAAAACCAAGCAAGAAACAAAGCTATATAACTATCTAAAAAATGTGTACAAACAAACGTATTCCCTTAACCACGTATGTATTCATGAATGGTGTGGTGCTCACAATTTACAAATTATTCACCAATATGGATAATCTAAGTAAATATTACTATTATAGCCGTTAAGGTTTGATAAAATTAATAATATTGTTTTCAATAGTTTATTTCCGTCAAACTATTTAGTCTTTTTATCTAAAAAAAATATATTTCCTCCGTTATATTTTGAATGAAAGGACTAAATAGTTGAACGGAAACAACTGAATGAAGCCTCAATACAGTCACTATCAATGAAGAGATACTACATGCATTGATACTTACGGCATGAGGAGAGTCATCCACCAATTTGGAGAAGGAAGGAAACAGTAAAGAAGATATCTCAATTTGTCTCAACAGTTAGCATCTGTTCATAGCCTCATATGCAGGAAATGAAAATCAATTCAAAATATAAAATAGGAAGTGAATGTACTAACTTTCCTTGAAATTTTTGGGATTTTACAATTTTACCTTTATTATTGCACTCTCGCTTTTAAAAGCTGGAAGGGTAAGCATTTGATTTTGTTAATTAGATTCGGTGAATTTGTATTCGGTTAATGAATGATAAAAACAAAAAAATCAGACTTTTAGTGATTGGCTAAATATTAATCAAACTGAATTCTGTTTTGATTAAATAGATAATAAAAATTAAAACATTTCAATTAATTCTTTCCTTTTTTAACTTTTCATAATTTTTGTTAGTTTTTTTCAATTAAAGCCGATTACTCATAAATTTTAATTAATTTTATGGATTAACTAGATTTCAATTTGTTTTATCTTCAACGCAGTTAATAATCAAAATTAATTTAGCCAAAGAGATTTATTTAAGTTTGTTAAGTTCAATTAATTCAAAAAATAATTTTCTTAATTTATTTTGATTAAAAATGTTATTTAAATTAGTCGAATGCTTATTTCTAAAAATTGATTTAAAAATCAATTCAAAAAATCTCAATTTCATTTTCTTTCCATTACCGACCCAAAAGTCTTGACCTTTGATTAATGTCCATGTCAAATTTTAATTCGTTAGAGGTTTTTATAGGTCGAAATAATACTAAAAGCTATATAACAGAAGCAGCTCTTCTCTTATATCACCAAATTCGTGAAAATAAAAGCGGTCAATAGAGCATAAAGATAATTTCTTCCTCTTCAATTAATTTCAGCTATTTTTACTCAACTCATCAATACACCGAAAATCAGTTGATATAACAGTAAAAATTTAGATATTAATTTTACAATTCTCAATAATATAAAAATAATACAAAATGATTACATGAAAAAGAAAATCATCATTTTATTTAAAAATATATGGCCATGTTATGAGTCTGCTCTTTCCAAACTGTATCATTAATGACCTCAATCACTCTCTTTTTTTTTTTCCTCAGTTTTTTATTTTTCTTTGTTCATTTTCTCTTTAACCAAATTTATATTTCCCTATATAATGGATATTAAAAGAGTTAAAAAAAAAAATCCCATTTGTCATCTTTATTATCTTTAGACTATAAAAATTTGCAAAATCTAATGTGAGTTATTATTATAAAAATTGATGTTAATATGTAACAATGATAAGTCAAAATATGATAGATGAAATCAAGCTAAACTGAAATCAAAATTCTTAAAAAGGTATATTTGTTAGTAGGTATAACTGACATATGAGACCATTGTTATAAGATATGGAAACACAACAAACATGATTGGTATGCGCAGAAAGGATTCAGATTCCTTAAGCAAGACGTTAAGGGTTTAATCCTTATAGATTAAGAAAATTTCTGCCAAGAATCTTTATGGGTCTGATGCGGCCAGAGTGAGCAGGATTAGATTTAACCCAATGGGCTAAGGACACCTATAGTGTGTATATATATACATATATATGGCCTACCGACCAAGTGAAGTACAAACCTTGCAAGAGAGAACAAAATTTTGCAATCAAAGGTGAAAGCTGGAAAAAGATGACCTGAAATGTGCACTCAGCTTGCTGCCGCACTTACCTGTACAGTCAATCCATTATGGCTATACCCACAGATAGAAACATTTAGACAAGCAGCTGATGTTCATATTAGAATCTACAAGCACCACAAAACACTAGGTTTTCTAAATAGCTTTTGAACTTTCTTTTTGGCTAGCTTCATTAGATTCTGTATGAAACTGGAACTAAAAAAACTAATGAACTGAGTATAAATTTGTATCTCTATTTTCTCTGAGATTGTCAGTTCAGCAACACAAAGGGTCAATAAAATTACCATTAAGCAATCTCAAGTATACATTTCACCAGTTCTGTTTTCCGGTGTATCAGTTGCGCAGGCTATCCGGACATGATCAATTAGTGATTTGCTAACCGCTATCCCAGCTGCTTTCATTTGATATAGAAACTTAAATGCCTCAATATATAACCCATTTCGGACATAACCCATAAGCAAGGCATTCCAATGTGCAGGTTTTTCCTTGTTAGTAATAACCTCAAACATTCTTTCTGCATCTCTAACTATCCCACATTTGCTGTACATGTCAATCAATCCCCACTGCACAAAATCATTTGATTCCACCCCAAGCTTGATGGCCATAGCATGAACTTGTTTACCACAATGTCCACCATCATTCATCCTAGCACATGCCTTCAATACACTAGAAAAAGTAAAACTGTTCCTCCTTACTCCACTCTTCCCCATTTCCATGAAGTCCTTAATTACCTCATTGAAATACCCTTCTCTACAATTGTTCACTATCTTAGCCGTCCAAACAACTGTGCTACGATGGCAAAGCTGGTTAAATATAGAGTTCGAGCTTTCTAAACACCCAAATTTCCCATAGAAGTTCATCAAAGAAACATTAACAGAAAAATCATCAGTAACACCTAATTTTAGCAAAAACCCATGTATTTGCCTCCCTATTTCCATATTGAGACTGTATACGCATGCCTTGAAAATGCAAACTATGACAACAATACAAGATGGAAATTCAGATATGATATCAGAAATATTGTTCTGTGATATCATTTCAATGAACAAAACGATAGCCTCTTCATAATAAGAATGATCCAAATAACCAATAACGATTATAGCCCAAGAGAGGAAATCTTTTCTATACGGCATTTTATCAAACATATTACGAGCAATGTCAAAGTGGCCAAACGATAAATGCATAAATAGTAGCAGATGGAATAAATATAAGGTCATTTTGAGGCCGCTGTGATTGATGAGACGAGAATGCAAAAGGTGAGCTTCTTTGGAATCTGATCTCGAGATACATTCTTGAATAAGGGAAGAGTAGATTTCTGGTGTTATGGGCTGATTCAGGCTATCCATCAGCCTAATGATATCTGAGGTTGAGCCTTTCTGTCTTTTGCTCTTGGCGGTGTTGATAGTAAGAGGTTTAATGGGTTGAGTTTTTTTCGGAGATTGATCATGTCGATTTGGAGTTCTAGGAGGTAATTCAATAGATGGTTGAGCCTTTTTCGGAGTCGTAAGAGGTAATCTAGTAGATGGTTGAGTTGGAGGTAGAGATTGATAATGTCGTTTCGGCCTCCTAAGAGGTAATTCAGAAGATGAATTGATGGTGTTATTGGAGCAGATGGAGCCTACTGCTGAGTACAACTTAGACGAAAGAGGAATTACCATTTTTCAATTTTGCTTTTGTTGGTATTGGGAAGTAACATTTTGATTCTCTGCTTTTTGAAAAATTCCCCTTTTTTCATCATTCGTAGAACCAAACCCATAAATATATGAGACTGAGAGAGAGGGAGACGGCAGCAGCACAGCTAATCGGTAGGGCTGACCAACAACGATTCAGATTATGCTCGGTAATAACCTTTTATAAATTAATTTTTATCACGTGACATTTAGTCTTTAGCTTTTCGAGAAAACTACCAACGATCTAAAGCTCTTATAAATGCTTATTAAATTGTTTTATAAAATTTCCACATGCAAGAGAGAATTGAGAAACCCTAATCCACAAATGGCAAGATCCTTTACCAAATACTGAACATTCTATTACATTCAAGACAATATTGGCAATGTATTTAAGACATGTCTTATATTAAGTGGTAAATGACCCATAGAATCATCAACATCTACCATAAGCAAGTGCAGAGGTCATTTCCTCCGTAACTCGTGATTAGCACCACTATTAGCTGAATCATAAACTCAATTCAGGGCCCAGACAAGTTATGATGTCACGAGAATTTCTATACTACGATATTATATGCGCAGGTATGAAGAGAGCAATAAAACTAAAACTGATTCCATCAATCAGAAATTGAATTCAGGCAACTGAATCGAAATGCGTTCATTTTGTTGCAACAAACATAGTGAAGTTAGAAATAGCAGCATGACTCCGCATGCGCGCGCATGGAGAGCAAAGCTTACTGAGAAAATTGTAAACTAATTGCCAGGTATGATTATCATTAGGTTCATACAGCTAGCAAATTGTTTCAGTATCAGTAGATGAAATTTACTAATTCATACGAGAGAGACAAAGGGATGAAGGGTACACACAACTACGAAAAATATTTATTCATTCGAATTTGTAGTGCTTGTCAACTCCTATAGAAACATCCCAAGTGCAACTCATTCCTTTAGGGAAGACAACCAAGTCACCAGCACCAATTTCAACAGCCTCATCTGATCCATCAGGGTGTACCTTAACTTTACCCTCCAGAAGATAGCATGTTTCTTTCGCCGAATAGGTCCATGGGAATTTGCTTGGAGGGCAACCCCACCTGTTCATTATATATAGTGCAGCATTGAACAAATCAAAATCACCATAGATTGAGCAATTGCATGAAAAATGCACAAGAAAGTCAAGAATGTGAAAAAAGCAGAACAAATAGTTCCATATAAAAACGATACATAGAAGAGGAAGAAGCAGACACATTTTCTCCATCAGAAACGGAAAAAAATAAAAAAAGAACAGCACATGAAAAACATAGCCGTTTGTAGCAGCTTTGCTTTTACTTGCAATGTACTAAGAAAAAACAGCATACCTGAGCCAATTTGGCATTAAGGTTGAAGTTGGTCCTTTTTTTCAGAAAAACACTATTTTAGATAATGGAAAAGTATTGATGGAATATTGTTTAACTGGTTTCAAATTTTTACAACTAGTTGATGTGAAATTCTCTTTAAAATAGACTTTAATGACTTCAAACCAATATTTTTAAAGAAGTGTTCTTTTCAATAACATTTCAAACAACAATGCCAAATGCACCATCAAAATCAAGAGGTCTTTAAACTCTTAGTGTAGAAGTTGGGTAAATATAACCCAACAATTGCTAAAAGTTTAGTAAGAAATTTCAGTATTGCGACTGATACTTATTTTGCTATATAAAAAAAAATTCCTGAAAGTTAATTTCATTTCAGTTAGGCCACTGGAGTAAGATTTCAGTCAGAAACTCGATAAAACTCTTATGTGTTAATCATACGATCTCTTTTACTTAAAAGAAGCAAACATGGATCATTAGAAGAAGCTACATTTGTTTTATCTGTCATTTCTCTTTTCTATTGAAGCCATTAGGCAGATTTCTGGGAAATAGTATCAGAAAAATTTCCAGCAAATATTGAATGTTCTTATTGAAGCTAAAATATGAAATAGAAAATGGGAAACAATAATCAAAGTATGAATAAGTTCATCCAAGAAAAAATCTCTATAAGGAAATAACAATGGCATACATTTTATTTATCACATCTAATAATGAAACAAAGGCAAAATAGTCATAGGTTTTACCCAAATTTAAAGGTTTTCAATAAAATCTAATGTCGATTTATTACATTTAATTACGAAAAATCTAAAATTTATCAAATGGAGACAAGAAATTTATATGGGTATAGAATGAATTGCAGTAAAAATTGAAGAGAAAGAGAGTTACTTAGGCCAAGCTCGAACTCCGAGTTCAGTGAGTTTGGACTCGGGAGGGTTCCTAACGATCTTGATTCCAGATTTCTCTATAGTCAAGGCCTCTGCTTTTACAGAAATCGCTGGTGCCGCCATAATCCCTGATCTTCTGGTCCTTGAAGACGATAAACGAGCATCGAATGATACTAGGATACTGCTGCCACTCATGCACGCCATTTCTCGTTTTTATTTTTTTTATTTTTCCTCTTTTATTTTATAGAGTGTTACAATAATAAAAATAATAATAAAGAAAATACGAACCGCTGGTGCCTCATCTCTTTCCATACACAAAATTCAAGGAATTATACGACAACTGCTATGTTATGTGTCGTCTAGAGCAACACCTGTCAAAGTCTATAATTACATCTCAAGGCATTTTCTATTCATAGTGAAACGAGGTGGATTGATAGCTATTTCAATGTTTTCCACCATTTTCATATTTCATTTTTTAAGTCATATTTTATTTATTTTTGCTACTGAGCTGTGATAAAGAAAAAAAAAAGCTACGATTTATTTCATTTAAATAATTTTCAGTGTTAGTAAAGTTATAATTTTGAAATATATTTCTAGAAAAAAATCGAGCATTTGATGAATTCATATACTTTTTTTCTAATTTTAAAGAATAGGATCTCAAATTTTATGTTAATAAAATTGAAAAAAAAATGTAAATTTGATAAAAAAATAATTAATCAAATTTGTATTAATTAGATAAAAGAAAAACCAATTGATTAAAAGGGGTGTCGATAATTTATGATAAGAGGTTGTTATGTGACAGATTTTGGTGCTTGGAATTGGGAAAAGTTTGCTGCATTTCTCCCAAATTCAATCATAAACTGCCATCCCCCCTGCAAGCTCTCAGGGTGATGATCCTTTCTTTTGGAGATTTTCTAGCAGCAAGCTGGATGCGGAGTGCAATTATTTTCTAGCTCAAAAACATGACGGTTGTTGTTCTTCCTGCTTTTGTAAACAAGTTATGGTGTCCATAATGTCTGAATTTGAGCTTCAAAGCATATTTTTGTAAGTCATCTTGTGTAAAAAATTACATAACTGGTAAAGACCGAGTTGTCAAGACTAGTATTATGCGGGAGATTGCAAGAGTCTTGTCTGATGAATTTGACAAAAGAGTGGTGCGTTGGATCCCTCTGTCTCTATCTATCTATACACTAATAACTGGTGGTGCAACTGCCTAAATGAACAGTAAAACCAATACACCACTGAGCGGGCCACGCCAAGCATGCCCTCCACCATAACCAGGATTCCCCTTACGAGCCTCATCCGTATTCAAATATAAACATAGTTATAAAATTTTTAGAAACATACTACATGACACTTTCGACGTCATATGTCTTCCATCTTTCTATTACAACCTTGAACTGATCATCCCTTTTCCTCACCTGAAATTGCCAACACCCGAGTTTCTGAGTTCTTGAAAAAGCTAATACAGCTTGAAAGACAAAACAATTCAATAACAAAAAAAGATTAATCACAAAATCATCATATAAAATGTGCATTAACATGTTATATGCTACTCAAAACTTTCACACTACAACCCTAACTAAATGACATGCACAGCCATCTTGTCTATGAAGCCCAAGTACATAACAAGGGCAATGAATAAAGGCTATCTGCCATCTAAAGAACACATAAATAGCAAACCTTATGAAATTCTTAAATATCATTTTCAGATATATCTAAACTTTCTTTGAATGTGGAAGTATTGGAAAAACAAATTAATGATTGAACCATCATAATCAATTATTCAAGTGTTTGGAATGCATAGCTACTGAAAGAATTACCTCAACTAATGGGATCTGTCCGCGAAGCAGCATATCCACACTCTTTTCGGTCTGCAAGATGATGGGGAAAAAAGGTTTGAAATTAATGTTAAATGAACATGTTGAATCCAATAATTACCCTGCAATTACAATACAAATTCACCACTAAGCTATCAATCTGTAAATTCATTCAACAACATGACACATGCCAAAATCCAAGAGAAAAGTGTCAACGAGTACCAATAATAATTTTCTTGTATTCTAATACGTTCTTAGTTAACATTTGTTTGCCAGTTTTTAAATAGTTTTTTTCTTGGCATGATAAACATGAATGCATGAACAAAAACAGACTAATTAATCATTGAACTCTTTGGTTGGTCATCCCAAGACAATAAACAACCATTATTTAAAATCCACCAATCAGTCCTCAACTACCAGATTCCAATGTAAATAGGGAGCATACTTTACTAAATTGGATAGCTTCAATAGCATTGCAATCCAATGCAACACCAGTGACCACACCACCAGCATTACCATATAAAAGTAAACAATAAAACCCTACTTGATTATTTCAGATGAAGAGACCTTACTTTGTACTTGTAGTAAAAAAATGAAAAATAAAGGAAAAGAAAATTGAAAATATACCCGATGGGTAACCCAATGATGCCTTTCTCTCATCTCAATCAAGAAATAAAAGGTTGGAGGACCTCTTCTTTCAAGAATACTTTTTCTACTCCCTGTAGATCGGGCTTTCTCATCTCCTAAGGTAACAGCTCGTAATCCCCCAATCTGAAACAACAAAAGTGATGATGATGAATTTTAGCCAGCATTCTAGAAAGAAAATTGCATTATATTGTAAATTCAAACAAATTTCTGGAAATGAAATATTAAATCTCATTTATTCTTCCAGCCTGATCTAACTTGTTTGGTCTTTTCACTCCCTTTAGGTGTGTGAAGAAGAAGGGATCTCGGGTTCGAGGACCCCAATCCACCATTAGAGTGAAAGTTGTCACAATATAGGGAGAGTTAAAAAAAGTGGAGTGCTATCCTGTCTCATTTAGCATTAACTGTTAGACCCATTTGGTCTCCCACTGAACCAAACAAATAAGTGGGGCAAATTAATTCATGTCCCTAAATTTTTACAAAATTCACCTGTTATAACATGTGTTGTAAAATCAAACTAATAGTGATTACTAAATGGCCATTCATTTAATTCACCTCAAAAATTTTTTATTCCGTTATAACTTAAAATATGGTCTTCTAAGTTTTCGAATAAAGAATATAGTCCCCATTGAACTAAGAATTTTGGGATCCAAACATGTTGTTATAAACTTAAAAGAACAAAAAATGTGACTTCTTAAACATGAGAAGACTAAACTGTATATGACACTGAATCTCAGGACATCTTTTGCAAATTTTCCATTAGATATTAAATTCTAACAAAAGACAATAAAATTAGAAGAATGCTAGATGAGATGATCAAACAAAAGTTTACAGTCTAGAAGATCAACTAAAATTGTTTATAAACTGCCTTGCAGTATCATGCTTAATTAGTAAAAGAAATTGTGTCCATAGAGAAGGGAATAAAAAAAATCATTACAACTGTATTAAGTGTGCATATCTACCAACTGGAGGATAGTTTGAACTTCTAAGTAGGAAAACCTTAACTTTTACACATGAATTCAGTGCAATTTTTCAACTAATTTAATGTTAAAAAAACCTGGCCCCCGCCCCACAATCAAAGTTTTTTTAAAAAATAACCCTATAACATATTAAATTTTTTTATTTTACCCTTCAAAATAGTAAATTTTTTCAGTTTTGCTCCCCTTAACTCTTGAAATTTTTTTAGCTCCCCTTAACTTTAATTCTTGGTTCCGTCACTGAACACATCTAATGCTTTAACAAAATTGCTTTTTCATATCAAGAGGCTGCAGAAGACTAAACATAGAGTGAAGAGAGCAAAACCAGGTCAGAAAGAGTCGGATTCTTGATTATGTTTTGAAGCTGCTCTCCATGAGCAGTACCAATAAGCATAACGCCTCTCTCAGCAATTGAACGACAAGCAAGAGCTTCAGCTTCTGTGCCTATCTCATCAACAATGATTACTTCAGGCATGTGATTTTCTACTGCCTCAATCATGACCTTGTGCTGCATAGATGGTTCCGGAACCTGCATTCGCCTCGCACCTCCTACTGCTGCATGTGGAATATTTCCATCCCCTCCTATTTCATTGCTTGTATCGACGATCACCTATTCCATTTATTAGTGTATAGAAAGATAGATAGACAGATAGATAGATAGATTGATGGAGAGAGAGAAAAAGAGAATCAACATACCACTCTTTTGTCAAATTCATCTGACAAGACTAGTGCAATCTCTCGCATAACAGTGGTCTTGCCAACCCCAGGCCTTTAAAGTTTAACAATAGTCACAAAGATGTTATTTCATAGGATAACTTAGTAAATATGTTATGGAGTTGCAATTTAGACATTTTATGCATAATAACTTGTTTACAAACACAAGAAGAAAAACCATACAATGTTTTTGAGGTAGGCATTGAAACAAAAGGGGAAGCTAAACAAGTTGGTGACTAGCTAATGTCCATGATGATTAAAGCACGGAAAAGCTTTCGTAATTATTAAGAACAATGAAATTGTAATGTTGCCACTGGATGCCCAGTCATGAAAGAATTCCACCTTAAACTTGAGATTTAATAGACAAAACATGCTAAACAATCAAGCACCGAAATACCTTCCAACAAACAAGATGCTCTTCCCATAATGAAGCAGATCATGAACCATGTCAACATGACCACTAACAGCCCTGCCAACTCGGCAAGTCAAACCCACTATGACCCCTTTCCTACTATGGATTGCAGATATTCGGTGCAAGGTACCTTCAATGCCAGCTCTATTGTTTTTTCCAAATTCTCCAACAGAATTTTGAGCATATTCTAGTTCTTCGATTGAAACCTAACAAACAAACACCATGAATTGATAATGGATACTCACTTAAGAATTATTTTATCTCTTTCTTTAATCTCAGTTCTTATTGATAGTTCTTAAATTCAAATAGGCAATTTCACATTTTTGTACATCATAATGATCAACTAACAGGAAAGAGAAGATAAATGGTTTCCTTCAAGAGAAAGAAAAGTAAATGTATTTCATTTATGCCCAAAACAGACTGGGGAAAAGCTTAAAGATTCAAAGAATGCATTTCACCTCGGTGCTCCTTAAATACTGCTCACCAAATTCACCTTGATAGCGTGCCTTCGGCAGACGTCCCAGGTCCAATATAACCTTCATGACACAACTATCATTCTAAGCAAGACCAGAATTCCAATTGAGTATATAAAAACAAACATCAGTACTAAGTTGTTTGCATTTCTGAAAATCTAATGTGCGGTTAACAATTGTGCACAGGATGGGTAATGACAAAGTAGCGGTTTGATAATATATTAAAAATAAAAATTGCAACTCATCATCTATCCAAACAAACATGACATCAGAATTTAGAAAACTGACCTCTAAGAGTTTATCCCACTTGGGATCTTTCGCAAGAATGCCACGCAAATCAGACGGAAGAATCTGTCAAAAAGATAATTTCGATTCAAAATGTAAATCAACTAAAAGAAAGAAGTGTAAACACAAGACAAAGCAAAAGCTATAGTAAAAGAAGAAGGATAAAGTAAAACCCAATAGAGAAACCCAATAATTTCCATGTTGAAAAGTGGAAGATGAACGGGAACCGTGAATAGAAAAAAAAACTAAAAAAATTGAGAACTGGGGACAGACATATACATCCAGGAAAGCTCGGAGATCATCCTCCACGATTACATGGGCACGTTCCAACGACGACAGGCCACGGTTGAAGCAAGATTGTGTGCGGAGATGGTGCTTGATTTCGATTTCGAACTTAAATGATAAGAAGCTTAATCCAATTGTTTTTCTGCTGGAAAGTAAAGAAAATATGGGTGTGTAGGGGAACAAATGTGAGGTGAATCCTCCATTGTTAGCATTTGCAAATGAACAGGGTTTACAGGGTAAGAAATGACAGGTGAATACTCCCATGTTAGCGCGCAATTGACGCATTCATCTCAATTTTACGCCTCTGCTTTGTTTCATTTAGAGATAAATATAAAAAAATAAAAAGATTAAAAAATGTACGGTGTTAGTACCAACAAATTAAGGTGTGCCCGCGCTTCCTTGCGGGTTTGTTTGACGTCTATTTTAAGTAAATTTTTTTAAATATTATTTACCATTTTTTTTTATAAATTTTACTTCCACCGTTAAAAGCTTTTCAGATTAAAAATCAATTGAAAGAAAATAATTGAATATTAATTAAATTTGATAATTTCTAAAATAAAATATCATAAATTATAATTATATACTAATAAAGTAATTTTAGACACATATTTATATTTGTGGTTTCTTTCATATAAAAAAAAGAAAAATTTTTATTTACGTCAATAACAATAATTTCAAATGGACAAAATTAGATATTAAGACAATTTATTTACTTTAAAAATTATTAAAAGAAGATATTTATCGAATCTTTTTATTTTTTGAAATAATATTTTATTTAAAATAATAATCTAGTTGATAAATATCTAATCACAGTTTTATGTTTTTTTATAGAGTTCAAATTTGTAATTATTCATTCATACATATTTAAATGTATTTAATTTTGAGAAACGTAAATTAAATTTAAAAAAAGAGAGAATTACTATTTAGTCCCTATATTTTGTCATAATACACTAGTCAGTCCTCGCTCTTTCACAAACACATTGTTAGACTTTTACTTTTTAAACACGTCAAAAAGCACAGTCCTTCCATCTATTTGGGTACAAGTCAGACATTAAGTGGATAGTAAAAGACTAAAATACCCTAATATAAGAGATTTTGTGGTACTGTAAAGGTTGCAAGCAAGCGACAAAAATCAACCTTTACACAATTTTCCCTTTTTTGAAAACAACCCTTTCAGTCGGTTGTTGGAGAGAACAGTAAGCTTTGAGAATGTTGGAATTTTGAACAAAGGGGAAGTGGGAAGTCATCAATGATCTGTTTGAGGCAGTGGTATTCGATTTGTTGAACTTGTTCTTCATCGCGACTCCAAAAAGGTAAACATTCTATCCTTTTTTTCCTTATTTTTGCGCGACTATGACAGTAGAAAATAGTGAATATTATCATGGTTTTTGGGTTGGACTTGGTATGGCTACAAAGTTAGCGCATTAAATTTTGCATGTTTATGTCGGTTTGATATGGTACAAGTACTTGTCTAGGGTTTGTGAATTTCTAGTCTTCGTAAGGTTTTTGACCTTTTTTTCTTTCATTACTGATATGCTATTTGCACTATTGATGGAACAAAATGGATCTTCCACCATATTACACTATATTTCTCACATATGGAAGGGAAGAGGGTACGATAAACACTGTAGACCAAGAGAAATTTTTATTCCTTGACCTGCTAAATTCAGTGTTCAATTTATTTAAAATCAAGGGGGAATTTGTTGACATTATCTTTGGAAGTAACATTAAGATAGAGAATGACTTTGATGTGTTGTTCATGTTTGGAATGTGCAAAGAAAATGGTGATGTTGAGTTAAGAACAGAAAATGCACAAGGGCCTATTGCTACACAATTTCCAGATGGTAGGATTGTATATGAACCTAGAAATGAAGGTGGAAGTAGGGGTGTTGAGAGAACTGGGACTAGTAGTGGGCAACAGTTTTTAACTTATAGTCAAGTTGATGATAATATGGTGGAACCTAGAAGTGAGAATATTGTGGACCCTATGCAACCTATTGCTGGCAATAATGTGGAACCTGATGCTGCATCTTAGTATCCTACAACACCTCAACAACCAGGTGGACCTATTCAAGCTAATTAGGCAAATGCCAACCAGACATAAAATCTATCAATGGGTTTTCTGTAGAAGTGGAATTAGGGTACGAACCTGCAACAGTTAATGGGAACTTGAATGAAGCTTCTGGTATAGCTACAAATCAAAGTGGAGTTGATGGTACCAATACAATTGTGTTTGGTTCTGATATCTGGGATAATGTAGTTGGAGTATCTCATTTCCAAGGGTATGGAAGTACTATACCTGGTGGGGGAAGAAGAAAGGGAACTGGTAGAGGCATTTTGAGGAGGAATAGAACGGGAATTATGAAGGCAGTTCGTAATGGTAGTGGGAGGACAATTGGCAGGGGTAGTGGGGTTTTAAGGGAATTGAATGCATCTCAATCCCCTTTTGCTCATGGATTTAGTGGCATAAGAAGAGGTGCCTACACTCCTTCACAATCTGCAAGAAATGTATCACAAGGCAAAGACAATGGAAAACAGCCAGCCGGTGCCTCAAATAGCTTAAGGGGTAGAGGCAGATATAACTTCAGGAACACAACAACAGCAACACCTTCCCTTGTATATGAAGCAGATGATGAAAGTAGTGAATTTGATGATTCTTCAGATGAAGACTACCACTTCTTAGGATCAGAGGACGATGATGACTTATCTGATGGAACTTTAAAGGATGAATTTAGCATGAACAAAGGCAATACAACAGATGCAAACATGGAACCTAGGAATGATATGCAAATAAATGACCTTGATGATGTGATAGATGATAATGAAGATGGTCTTAGTGCATTGGGAAGTGAACCTGAGATAGGCAAGGAAGGGTATAGTAGTAATTCTGAAGATGGTGCAACTAGTAGAAAGAAGAGGAGAAAGAGAAGAGGGGACCCTTTTGAAGACATGTATTTTGATGAGTTTAGGCCAACTGAATCTGGAGATGTGACCTTTAGGATTGGACAAGTGTTTGAAGATGTGAAGATTTTGAGGGAAGCACTTAGAGACTATGCCATGAGGGGAGGATATATTATACACAACAACAAGAATCATGCGACAAGGGTAACATCAGTATGTACAGTAGAAGGATGTCCATAGAGGTTGCATGCATCTAAGCTTCAGGATGGAAACACTTTTATGGTTAAGACACTTCAAAGTGAGCACACCTATGTTAGACCTGTTTGGAATAAAAATCCAAATGCTAACACAAAATGGATTCAGAAAAAGATAGAAGAGGAATTGAAGGCAGATCCAAACATTAGTTATGAGCTCATACTGAATCACTTTTCACGAAAATGGGGAATTGAACCACAAAAATGGCAAATGTATAGAGCAAGAAGCAAAGCAATAGACCAAGCTAAGGGATCTCACTCTGAGAGTTATAACCATTTAAGAAAGTATACTGAAGCCCTATTGAGGTACAACCCTGGCACATTTGCAAAGTTTGAACCAAAGAACACTATTGAAGAAGGAGAAACTGTGGTTTTTGGAAGGGTCTTCATATGCTTTGCTGCCTGCAAGAAAGGATTCCTTCAAGGATGCAGACCGTTCATTGGCTTAGATGGTTGCCATCTGAAAGGCCCTTATGGAGGTTTTTTCCTTTTAGCAGTCACATTGGATGGCAATAAAGGTGATTTTCCACTTGCATTTGCAATTGTTGAATCTGAGTGTAATGCTTCTTGGAACTTTTTCTTGGATTGCCTACATCAATGCATTGGACCTGGAAGTGATGAGAAGCCATGGACTTTTATGTCAGATAGGCAGAAGGTTAGCTCATTTACCTGAAATGTGACATACACACACATGTGAATTTATCATCCAATTCAAATATAGTACAACATGTTTGACTACTTTTTATGTTCTTTCTTTGCTTTTTAATATATATATATATATATATATATATATATATATATTAAAAATATATATATATACACATGTCTTTATAAATATTGAGTTGGGACCCACAAAAATATTTAGTGTATTGCATGCCTTCCAATGGCTCCACTATAGTAGACATCACATGTGAAATTTATAATCCAATTCAAATATAATACAGGATGTTTGAATACTTTTTCTATTCTTTCTTTGCATTTTCAAATTTCTGCTTTGGAATTGATTGAGGCTGTGCGGGCATATTTTCCAGATGCATGCAATCGATTTTGTTGCCGATATATTTTTATGAATTTCAAAAAAGAGTTTCCTGGTTTGGGCTTAAGAAAAGAGTATTGGAATGCTGTGAAGTCCACTTTCAGCCATGAATTCAGAATCCATATGAGCGCCATACAAAAGAAAAAAAGAAGGTAAGGCACATGATTGGCTACTCAATATTCCCCTATCTCAATGGGCTAGGCATGCATATTGGCATGAAGCAAAGAGTGACCACTGCACAAAGAACATGACTGAGTCATTTAACTCATGGGTTGGAAAAATTAGGTCTTTGCCTATTGTTAAACTAATAGATAGTGTAAGACAAAAATGCATGGTCCGTATTCATAAGAGATATGCAAAGGGGACCATATGGGAGGGAAAATTAACACCTACATGCAAGGGCACATTGAATAAGCTTATTAAGGCTAGTAGAGTATGTAGGATGTCGCCTTCAAGTACTAATGAATTTGAGGTCAAAGAAGGACCATATTCATTCTGTGTTGACCTAGGAAAAATGACTTGTAGTTGTAATTGGTGGGCCATAACTGGTTTGTCATGCAAACGTGCATGTGTGGCAATTGGATATAAGAGGGTGAACATTGAAGATTATTGTGATGAATACTACACAGTAGAAACTTATCTCAAGGCTTATAGTGATGTTATTCACCCAATCCCACATACAAGCTATGACCCAATAACAAGTAGTGATAGAATGGACCCAGCAACATTGAAAAGAAGAGTTGGGAGACCTAGGGATAGGAGATTTAGACAAGAGGGAGAAGGACCCCCTATTATTAACAGTAAAAGATCTGGAGCTATAAGATGTAAAAAATGCAACCAGCTTAGCCATAACAAGAGGACCTGTGAGAGTGCCCCTCCAGTGCATTAGGTATGATTTTTGCATTCACTTGTGCTTCTGTTTTACTAATTCTGTTTGAATTAAGTTTGACTTTAAACCTACTTCTTGGTTTTTATGCTTCACAGCAAAGGTGGAGGCCAAGAATGGGGGTAGGAATGAGAGAAGCAACAACAGGTACATCAAGTTCATAAACAAATCAAGCTGAAAGTTCATTCGCAAGTTGCTGAACATGAAATTTTTTTACTTTGATATAGGTAATAGCCCTTACATAGATAGCATAACTATAATATGTGATATCACATATAGATACTGTTGCCAACTTTTTGTACAGGAATGATGCTATTTTTTGTACACAGCATCACAATGAAGTTGCATGTTGATTTTGCGAAATGTGGGTCTTAAAACCGGTATAGGCCATTTTCTTTTGGATTTGTTAGCTTATATGCAAAACTATATCAAACTGGCCTTTTATGGCTTATTTCAGCCTGTTTCAAATGAATGTTCAATATTTGTCCTATTTCTCTTTCAGTTGTTGCCATTTTGATTATACATATGTTATTTGAATTAAATTTACAACTATCCCACTATTATTCCATTTTGAGTTATCTTATTTTTTTGTTCACATGCAACCCACAATTAGTCCATTTTGAGTTGTCTTATTTCTTTTTTCACATGTAACTCACAGGTGTTGCAAATCAAAATAAACTACACAAATATAACACTTAATATAAATGGACAAATCATAAATGACAACTTCCATTACAGTACAAACTTTTACATTAACTCCCTGCATTTGATATAAACCTTCACCCACTGCTATCAGCCACTTCAACAAAAGTCATTTAATGGAAGGATACAAAACACAATTTCCACAAATTTAACCCTTCTTGCCTAACAAAATCAAAACCAACATAAAGTGCAGGAAGAAACACATCAAACACATTACAAAGTACATTCTGCGATTTCCAACATGCATATCAATAGTCTCAATTTTTGCAACAAGCCTCATGTTCTCTTTCTTCACGTATACCAAAACTTCCTTCACATCGTTAAGTTCTCTAATCAACTGTCGTTGATGCGCATTAGCCTCATTTATCTCCCTCATATTGCTAGGAAAACTTGTTCTTATTGCCTCTATAGGCTTACACCAACCCAGAAACGTGCCATACTCGTTATTTTGGCAACAATAGTATAATCTATTCTTGTTTCTGGGGGTTTCAGATATGCGAATTCTCGCTTTTTTACCGCACTTGCATAATGTGTTCAAAAACCTTCCTTCCCACCATGTGGATCTCTACTGTCAGACGCACTTATTGAAGATGAAGCCATGATCTACTTTCTTGCAAACCCTAGATCGAAAAGATGTGAGTAAGGTGCATTTTTGTGCTTTCGACAAGTTCGTTTAAATGTTGTGGTTTTCCTTTATTTCACACGTGGGCCTTAAGGTCAATTTTAACATTTAGAAATTCTCTCTCACTTCTGACCACTCTTTTTGCCTTTGACTGACGTCTGACTTGTACCCAAATGGATGGAAGGACTGTGCTGTTTAACGGGTTTAAAAGGTAAAGGTCTAACAATGTATTTGTGAAAGATCGAGGACTGACTAGTGTATTATGACAAAATATAGGGACTAAATAGTAATTTCTTTTAAAAAATAACTTTTAAAAATTGAGAAAAAGGAAAAATTAATAGTTGGATATTTACTTATTTAAATGACCTTTTGCTATTGAATTTTTTTACATAAATTATCAATAAGTTATAGTATTTAGAAAATAAAACATTATAAAATACAGTAAAAGAAGATTTTGAAGGCAAAATTATTAAAATTCTTTACTCGTTAGTCTATGATAAAATAAAAATAAGTAATTTAATTTTTAAAATTACATAAATATACTTATATTGAAATGTGTTTATCAGAGGACTATAGTGAAATTAAATTTTAATTTATAAGTTCGAATTGAATTATCTATAAATTCATTTTTCTAATTAGTCATTGTATAATGTGAATTCCTAAAACTTCAGCCTATGGCATTATAGTTATTTTCTAAGAAAAGAAAGAAACTCCAAAACCTTCGGCTCTAGAGATCAAGGGAGAGAGATGAACAATTATAGCAGAAGAAATGACGAAGAAGGAGAGAAGGGTTTGCTTTGGAAGCTTCCAGAGGTGAGGTTTAAAGAGTTGGGGAAGATTGGACCTGCTTTCGGACTTGGCGCCGGCTGCGGTGTTGGCTTCGGCGTCGGTCTTGTTGGAGGTAAGAATCGCTTCTTTTGCTTCCTTTTTCTTTCCTTTTCTTTATTGGTTTGTTTTCTAATCACTCTCTAATAGGGGTTGGCTTGGGTCCTGGCATACCTGGTTTACAATTGGGTTTTGGGATTGGTGCTGGATGTGGGATTGGCTATGGATTTGGTTATGGAGTGGGTAAAGGTGTGGCTCATGATGAGAATCGGAGATATTCTAATGTTGGAAAGTTCCTCAATGGTCCAGCAAATCTTCCAACACAGTAAGTGTATTACATTTTGAATTGCTAATTCATTACGCTTTTCCTGTTATTCAACTGCAATTTTAAGTTTTCTAATTGATAGGCTAAAGAGCAAGTTGAAGCAATAAACGATAATGTTGTTTTGTTTAGAAAAGGGAGTTTCTGTTATCATAGCCAAGATGGCTGTGATCATAACTTCTTCAGATCTATAGTCTAAATTGCTTAGTAAAGATGAAATTGGTGGCCGTAAATGAAATTGAGGATGTTACTTTCCAAATCCCTTCTGCCCACCTTACACACATTTCTCATCTTTCTCAAGCCTTAATCCAAAAAACTGCATGTTAATCCACAGATTCTTCATTTGAACCAAGAAAAGGATATCAGTGTTCCACACCTTTACAACTTGATCAAAGAAATGTTTTGAGGAATTAATTGGAACATTGAAAGATTGTCTTGACTTTATTTTTTATCAATCTTATGTATAGATGCTAATTTTTGAAAGGCATTTAGCTGTATTGGTACTTGGTATAAGGAATAGCTTGATTGTTTTGGATCACATAGAAAACATATTCGAATTCAAGGCCAAAACTACCTGATGAATGTCATTGCAATGCTGAAGAATAGTTGTAAGAAAATTGAGGAGGAACTTATCAGGGACATCATAATCAAATTGCATAAAAATCGCTTTTTTCCCCTTTTCAGTTGTACCCTCCTTAGTCAGAAGTGAGAAAAGATAACTGAGAAAATATTCCATGTCAACTTGACATGAGAATCATGTTATTAGTACCTTATTCTCTTCCATTGACTCCAATGATCAATGGTTGGCTGACAAATTCTTCCCTTCAATTTTGGGAAAAGAGTTTTAAGTTTGAGAGAGCGAAAGCAAACAATATATTTCCACTTTTGAGATACTTCTTTTATGTGTTTATTTATTTATTTGACTCTTTTAATGATTCTTGATAGAGAAAATGAAAGGGATAAGGAGATAAAAAATGAAGTCAAGTTCTATTGACTAGCTTCACTAAATTTTGGATATGGCTTTTCTTGAGACTTGGTGTTTATTTCTAAAAGGAAAAAGAAGGTTTCATTATTCATGGATGCTATAATAATGTTATAACACACGGGTGCTTGGCTATCTTACTAAGTACATCTAAATCAACTAAGGATCCCTGATGTTGCATTTTTTGGATTCTATAGTATGTACCAAATGTAGAAACATTGGTTAGAATGTGAGACGAGAGCAAATTTAATCAAAATGTTATAACAATCTTTTTGGACTTGATAAGGGTTCTGAAATGTTATCATATTATAAATTTGACTACTGTATGAAAGAATCATGTTAAACATGTTGCCAAACAAGGGTGGTTCTACATGGTTGTCTGATAGAGTTCAAAATCATTGTGAATGCCTCAATCACTGAAAGCAAGTTTTGGTTTTATTATGAAACTTGTACATGTTTTGTATCAGGCAGTGATTGCTTTAACCATTGCATTCTCTTTCTCTCTAGTCTCTCTATACACATGCATGTTTGTAATGCTAGTTTCTCTTTTATAATTCCCTTGTATCATGTTTCTTGGGTGAAGGATGTTTTGTTTGAGACTTAAGAGTTATGCCACTGTTTGGCATTTAATGGTTATTTGTATGTATAGAATTGGGCCTGCACAGAAATACCCAACTTTACAACTGATTGTAATTGCATTCTAATCTCAACTTTTTGACAATCATATCCTAAGATGAAAGTTTGAGAGTTCTTGCTCACTAGAGGATAATTAATTTAGGTTAGGGATAAAAAAAACTATTTTCAGTGGGGCCCACATATGAGTTGGTTTAAGTTTGCCCTAGCTCAGTTAAACACTGCAAATGACAACATTTTGCAAAGGAGAAAAACCCCAAATTATTTTTTCTCTCTCAGCTCTCTTTGGTTGCTTTCTCTCTCTCTCTCTCTCTCTCTCTCTCTTTCTCTCTCTCCTCTGATTTCTCTTCGACCTCTGGGTCTTAGGTAAGCATAAATTAATTAAATTTTTCAAAATCTAATACTGGAAATGAATATAGCCAAAGATTTTAAATTTTATATGAGAACTTACTAAAGAAAGGCATATTTGCAGAGAAGGCTAATAACAGTTGCTTGAAAGAAACAAAATCAGGAAATTGAAAGTTTTGTAGAGAATTTAATTGAAGAAGTGAACTGGCATACAAAAAGAGAGAGAAAAAACAAAAAGAGAGAAGAGAAATAGGAGGAAATTTTATATGCCCCTTTGAAAGTTGCCTCCAAAAACCCAGGAGAACTAAAGAAAGGGTGCTTAATCACATTGTTAAAAACAAGAACATAGAGCAACAGAAGAGAGACTATAGATATATGTGTGTAGAGAGGAGGGAGAGAGAAAGAGGGGGTGGGAGACAAAAGCTTAAAATGGCAGTGGTTTCTATGAAGGTTTGAGCAAGTTGAACACTGAGATATCTAAAAGCTTGAAGAGAGAGAGAGAGAGAGAGAATAATTAGGGAGTTTTAGGTATAATAAGAAATTAGGGATATGTTGGCATAATAAGGAAGTGTTTTTTGGGTGAGAGAGATTGAGAGAGAGAGATTTGGTTAGTTCAACTCTTTCCATGCATTTAAAATACCAGTTTGACATTTCAAACAAGTGAAAGTACCTGTAAGAATTTGAAATAGTTGAATTTGATTTTTGGCCTACCAGGCTTCAGTACCTTACTCTATGTTGAAGGAACATAAGATTGTGGAGTAGATTTGAAAACCGTTTAAGTTTCACAAAGTTGGGGATATCAATATCACAATTTCATTAACAACTTCTTTATATTTCTTTTTCTTGTTATTGTCAGGGATGAGATTGGTGCCCTTGTGGATGAGCTAGTCATCAACACCAAGAAGCTAGTCAGAGCAACTTCAAGAGAGATTGAGAAGTGGAGAAAATGAGTCAAGTTTACCATGACTTGCTGTATAAAAATCACATTATTTAGGAACTTAATAATGTTTCTGCAGCTATTGTATGCTGCTGTACATATAATTGCATTTACTGGGGTTGAAATTGCAGAAGATGCATCTTTTCTTGGTGTTTCATTGCCTTTTTTTATGTGGGAATTATTATTGGTTCATCCATCGATTCTACGGAAAACGTAGTTCTCAAATGCTGAAGCATGCTAACCAAACTTCAGCGTTGGAGACAATTCCTAAGGCGTTTTGAGAAGCCTACGCTCTACGCACTTCTGTACTAAAAAGTTGTCAGTCAACTCATTCATCTTGTGTTTAGGCTTATCTAACATGAAGCAACTCATTTTCTATTGTTTGATATTAGCATATTTAAAATTAATTAATTAATTAAAATCTTTTGTTTATTGGACTAGGACTATGAGCAATGCATACAAATAATAACTTAATTTGTCTTGAGTTGCTGACATGGCATCTTGAGTGGTGAAGGACTAGTCTGATAGGATTTATGGATTAATATATATATATATATATATATATATATATATATATATATATATATTTAACTTAATTTTTCGAAAAATATTTATTGTCATGTTCTTTCAAAATATTTTAATTTAATTATTCAACTATTATAATTTTTGTAATCAAGATTTAATTATATAGATAGAATAATAAAAAGACAACAAAATGACTTGATCCACACAAAAAGAGATGATGAGAATTTGGATAGGACCTCATGTAATATTATCCAAACCAAAGCAATAGCATTCCACGTCAGCATCACAATCTGCCACGTAAGTAGAGTTGCCCTATCAAACTTGAGCTTCAGATTACTCATCCTTCCTCACCAGCCTATGACAGGAATCCTACGTGGAATGTCTACATCCACCAGCTCAAGCTTATAGTATCTACGTCTCTCACCTTCTGGGTTACACTAGTTCAATATCAGTAACAACTCAAACGTAACTTAGTAGTAGCAGCAGCAAAGAGAAATGGCTTCGTTGGCAGCTTCTACGGCGGCTGCCTCCCTCGGAGTGTCTGAAATGCTCGGAAACCCTCTCAACTGCGGCGCCACCAGGTCTGCTGCTCCTGTACCATCAACTCCTGCAACTTTCAAGACTGTTGCTCTTTTCTCAAAGAAGAAACCTGCTCCACCTCCCAAATCAAAGCCAGCCGCAGTTTCACCAGTCGACGATGAGCTTGCCAAGTGGTATGGTAAGTATATAATCGATTCTTTCTACACGTTTTCTTTACTTGTAGAAATAAAAATAATCTGGTGTTTGAATTTTAACAAAATGCTTCTTTGTTTTCAGGTCCTGACCGAAGGATTTTCTTGCCGGAAGGGCTCTTGGATCGGTCTGAGATCCCAGAATACTTGACTGGAGAGGTTCCTGGAGAGTAAGGCCTCCTAAATATGTTTTCTTTTTCTTTTTTTATATCATTAAGAGAGTATCTCAATAGGATCTATTATGTTCTCATGGAGGTTGATTGACTTGTTGTGAGGTTGATGCAGTTATGGTTATGATCCTTTTGGGCTTAGCAAGAAGCCAGAGGACTTTGCCAAGTATGCCAAATCTCTCTCTCTCTCTCTCTCTCTCTCTCTCTCTCTCTCTCTCTCTCAATTTACACTTAAGGGGTTTCACTAAGAAAGGGAAACTTTTTATATATGATTGCAGATATCAGGCATATGAGCTGATTCATGCTAGATGGGCTATGCTTGGAGCTGCTGGGTTCGTGATTCCAGAAGCCTTCAACAAATTTGGTGCCAACTGTGGCCCTGAAGCCGTCTGGTTTAAGGTTTTCATCTTTTCTACGTACTGAGATTTTAGTTAGACATTCTTGTTTTAAAGTTTTTGTTCTAATGATTCGAAAAATGATGATATTGCAGACAGGAGCTCTGCTTCTTGATGGAGGCACGTTGAACTACTTCGGAAACCAAATTCCAATCAATCTAATTGTTGCTGTTGTTGCCGAAATTGTTCTGGTTGGCGGTGCTGAATACTACAGAATCATTAATGGCTTGGTATTAGTCTTCCTTCTCTTATGTGTCTTCTTCTATAAAAGTTTCAAAAAATTCTTTTAATATAATGAATAATAGATTCTGAAAATGGAAAACCTTCACAGGGTTGAACTTAATTTCAAGAAATATGAAACATCAGTTTTACGCTGAAGGTTTGAGATTAGTGTAAACTATTTCTCAGGCAACATTTTATTGGCAATCTTTACAAAAAGCTCATAGAATACTTGCGTAGTTGCTGTTTTCTTAGATAGAATTTGTTTTTGAATATTTTGTTAGGATTTGGAAGACAAGCTTCACCCAGGTGGTCCTTTTGACCCATTGGGGCTGGCAAAGGATCCAGACCAAGCAGCACTATTGAAAGTGAAGGAGATAAAGAATGGTAGACTTGCAATGTTTGCAATGTTGGGTTTCTACTTCCAAGCTTATGTGACTGGAGAAGGACCTGTTGAGAACCTTGCAAAACATCTCAGCGATCCATTTGGAAACAACTTGCTTACTGTCCTTGCTGGTTCTGCTGAGAGAGCTCCTACCCTGTGAATTATTTTAATTTATGTTTTGATTTTCTAAATGCATGCTTTGTACATCATCATTTGAGGCAATTAACTCCAAACGCCGCTTCTTATAGAGATCTCCTTTTAATTAATCATTTACCAAACTATGATATTCATATGCTTGCTTTCAATTTTTATGTCCTTTCTAAAATTTCACTTCAGTAAACCACCAAACGGCTGGGTAAGGAGCGCTTTACCCCTGGGGGCCTACCCAGCACAGCCGCAAATCCAGGTAGGCCTAATGAAAAAAGAACTTACCCCTTAGTAGCCTACCCGGCGCAAATCCTGGTGGGCCTAATGAAAAAAGAACATCAGAGTAAATCTGAAGAACCATTCAATCCAGAAATCTAAACTTGGAGCCACGAGCAAAAACTCCAGACGAATACAAGCAATATGGGTTTGATCTGTACCAGTTTCTTGATGCTTGTTGAACATCTTTTTTTGAATAATCCTTTTCAACATAAGGGAATCGAAATACAAAATATTGAAAGGATTACATTTCTCAGGAGGGGGAGACAAAAAAATATATGCCAAAAGCCTCCAAATAACCCCCCCAGATCAAAAAAGAGAAAACAAAATTGCCCTACAATTTACAAGAAAAATATAGTCCTAGGGAACATAATGTGTCATTCGAACACTTCCAGTTCCTATTGCCACACTCCTGCAAGTCGATGTTCTAGATACACGAGCTACCTCCTTAAAATCTGGGACCCTTTCACATTCATCGTGGTATGAGTTCATACATCTTATGCAGATAAATGTCACTTTATCAGCACTATCAATCCCAGCACATCTTGTATGCTGCCAGACACCACAAGTATCACAAGCCAACATTTTCTCACCATCATCATCTTTAGCTCCACAAGGACAATCAACCGTCCACCTCTCTGTTCCTCTTTCCATTCGAAAATGGCTAAGCGCATGCTTTGATGGGCATGTGCCTTTAATTTTAACTGATCCACTTGTTCCAAGAAGAAATTTCAAGGTAATTGAATCCTCTAAAGAACCATATTCGCTGAGTTCATGAGCTTCAAACCTCTTAAACATTGCATACACTTCTTGAAAAACTTTAGTGGCTTCATTCTTAAGATCAGCAACAGTGGCATTTAAGTGCAAGACAATTAGTTCTGGAGGTATGATTGGTGGATCATCTTTAGGTTGATCTGAAAGCTCTATGTGACACAAAAGATGAATGGTGGATGGAATACTTCGTATCATTTTGTCAGGTAGGTAATCCTTCATAAATTGTTTGCAATCAAGAATTGTTGTTGCAGCATCAGTCACACTTTCTCTAGTCACTTGAGGTCCATAGTTCACTATAGTTTTAGGGTCAAGCAAAGAATTCAGTATAAATTTAAGATCACGTATGATGACCTCTTTTGACGGTTGAATTTTGTCCGAACCATCTCCATAATGCACATGACTTAGTGTAACAAGTCTGTTAGCATTAAGAAAAGAATTAATTTATTCAGAAAAAATATTCCAAAAGAGGTTATGAAATGAGTGCAACGTCTGTCTCAACTACCTGTATTCAGCATCATTTGAATCAGGATTGCATCGGGCCTGAACCACCACACCGTTAGCTGCCAACTTCCCCCCTAGGTGTTTGAGGGAATAATCAAGAAGCTCTGGAGATGCTTTTTTATACATGACACCCTTTAGAGCATGCCTCGACACCCAATTGTTCACACCAGATGCTGCCTCCAGCACCTTGATCATCGCTTGCTGAACACATTCGACATCATTCCTTGTCCACGCACACAAAGCATTTGACGTATAAGATCCTAAGTTCTTTTCTGTTGCTTTGGGCAATAACGGATCATTGCTCTCATGGATTAACTTCAGTAAAAAGGAGCAAAGATCCTTTAACGTTACAAGCTCCAAATCTGACAAAGAACAGTAAAAAGCAATAACAGCTTGCAAATGTGTACGCGGCTTTCGCCTCTGAAATAAAAGTGGGGCTAGGGGCACATTTGAGAGTGTCTTGACTGCTTTCTGGTAGGAATCTGAGTTGAGTGCATAGCTCCCACGTCGAAATTCATAACCCCAATTACCATACCATGAACAACCTTGAGTGATTGCATGCAGTAATCTATACTCCATCCCGTATTTTTTTGACACATCCATCACTGATACCTCTCTGTGCGGCAATAGACATTCAACATTAGAAGCTTGCAATGCTAAATGGAGTGAAATGGGCATATCAGCCATGATCAAATCTTACATTCATATTTTTTTTAGATTTCCCTTTCTATATTTCTATTTTAACTTAAATCGGTCATGGTCAAACCAAAATTACATATTCACTTTGTTTTCATTTTTTGAAAGAGAAAATTATTTGCCACGTACTATCATGTCTAAATTTACGCGGGATACACCAATACAAGGCAAAAACATCAAAAGCAACGTGATTTGTTACTTATGAAGCAACACGTGATCAATTATGCAAAAGAACACAACTAAGACAGCATTAAAAGCATGCGCCCCTTTAAATATCAAAGTCAACGATTCTAATTTGGATTAGTTATTTGCACTTGCTATTACAACCATTATTAGCATTAGTTTCAATAATGATTAACGAAACTAGATAACTAAGCATCCAGCAAAATAATCCCAGGACAACCAAAAAATACAGCACGAAGATTTAAATAACTTGAACAGTCTTCACCTATGATTTTAGAAATTCTGAGATTTTAAACTTATATGCCAATAAAATTCCATGAGAAAAAGCAATTTGGGTAATGAAGAAAATAATTTATACTATAATAGGCAAAAAAAGGAAAGAAAAAAACAACTCGCTTGTTCTAACAGTACCAGAGTATAGTGTTTGAAGAAGGCCAAACCTGATTGCAAGCATTGCACAGAGCCTATCCCAAAAGTCCATAATGTGAGATCCAGTAAGAATATTAGAACCACCTTCTCTTCCATTGACTCTAAGAAGGTGACCAAACCCATTGGAGTGAACAACACCATGCAATAGATGAGTATTATCTTCAAATTGGGAATACAGCCAATCTTCCATATCCACATCGTCCCCATTAATTACAGTATCACACCACTTACACCTATTACACCATCAAAATCAAGTAAGTAACTTACTGTTTTATGTTCTAATTATTTAAAAAGCTATTCATATCTAAAAAGCTGAGAATATGTTCGGTAAGTTACACTAAAATGCAAAAATTGCATCACATTAAGGCTAATCAAGAATAGTCTAATGGGTCTCTCACCTTGATTCTGATATATCTAACAAACTGCTGCATTTAATGCACAACTTTTGATGCTCATCTGAATTACGGCTGCTTGTAGCTCTTATTATAAAGTGGTACCGTTTTCTACAAACTGGATGCCCACTCCATCCTTTAAAACCAAAACCCATTTGCATATTAGCTCTTTATTTTTTTTATTATATAATACTAGCTTTTAATTTTTTTATTTATTATTAGCTTTTTTTTTAGGAGGCAAGAGAGAGAAGACTCACCGACGACCTGGCAATGGTTACAGTAGGCGGATCTGGCGGTTCTGGTTACGTCTTCTTCGACGATATCAAGTAAAACCACGACCGGTGAGAGATCCGGACCGTCCACCAGATCTCCAACACGAAACACGATCTGCCACATAAGCAGGCTTGGAAAAAGCGGAGGGGGAAAAGAAACGCGCGCATGGCGAGATAGAAACTGTTTAATGTTATCCCGGAATGGACTCGACGGCCACCGTTCCTCCGCCACTCCGGTGGGAAATGTGTAGAAGTCGTAGAGATTGGCAGTGACTCTGTTTTTCCTGGGTCTTTTTACGGGCCTATCGTTCACTACCATTGTCTATAAGTTAAAACGACGTTACGTTTTCGAGTTTGAACGTCGTGTTATAGCGTGTGTACATATAGAGAGGGGTTTTAGAGGGGCGAGAGGGACAAGGAAAAGGATTTGGAAGAGATGGGGTTTTAGGATTTCTATAAAAATGGTTTGGCGGTCCGAGACATAAATTTGGTTTCGCCTTTTAAATTTTTTGGGTTAACGCTTTGGCGGTTCGGGCTTTTTAATGTAAATTTTTTTGTTTTTATTTTTTTTTCTGGTCAAACTCCAAAACCCCTTTGACTTTTGTTCTATTCAATTTAGTCCCTGCTTTTTGAAATTCATTTTTTCATCCCTAATATTTTGGGCAAAGCAGCTTTGGCGGGTCCGGCTTTTTAGCCCTTTTAAATTGTTTTCTTTTTCCGATTAAATTACTAAAACCCCTGAAAATTTGTTTTATTAATATTTAATTTTTGCTAATTAAAATATTTTTAGTCCCTTCATTTTGACAAAGCATTGGCACTTTGATCCCTTAACAATTTAGGCTTAGTCAAACATTAAAGTCCCCCAATTAAGTCACGAAATTACACTTCTAAATTGTTCATTGTTTTTCTCCTCTTTGTTAAAGACTTGTAATCTTCATTGGAAGTTACGAACTAAATCTATAATAGGGATTTATAAATTCATACCAATTCAAATCGTGTAAGATACTAAATCAAGCAAACTCATAAATATGATTTAGTTCAATTTCGATAGTTCAATTTTTCAATATATATATCGATTTTTCGTCACCTGAGACTGTAGTATGTAGAGGTAAGCGTTCAGTTAATTCAAATCAATTCAAATCGAATAATTCAATTTAAATATTATCGGATTTTATAAATTCATCCTCCAATCCAAATCATATTTAATATAACCTAATAATATGCGGTCTTATCATAAAAAATTGCAACTGTCTAAATAACTGAATTAATATTTTCAGTTGATTAATCCAAAACGATTACGAGAAAATATCCAAATCCAATTTTTTTAATATGTGTTACTGTTTCTATATTTATATTTTGTACTCTTAAAACAAGTATATATATATATATACACTTATAAATTTTTAAACATTTGTATTAAAAAAAAATTAATTAATTAATTAATCCAATAAGTTATAAGTGTTCAAATAAAAATTATAAAAGCAGTAATATCAAAATTCAACTATCCAAACAATAATTAATATAATTAACATTAAAAGAAACATTCATTAAACTTTCAGTTACAAAATTATAGTTAGTAACCAATTAATTATGATGTTATTTGTCAATAATCTCAAAAGCTATACTATATTATTTTCACTTTATCACAAAAACTAAATAAATAATTTGCACTCTTTGTTTTGTTTTAATACGGGATAAAAGCGCAATATTTTGATAAAAAAATTTGAAATAAAAAAATATATTTTGAATACTAATTTTATTAACTTGGATTAATCAGAATTTTTTCAAAATAACCGCACCGTAACTGAAAAATCAAATTAATATCTAAAATTAACCGATTTAAACCAAAACTAATTTATTTGCAGTGGAATCAAACAAATTACTCGGTTCGGTTTGGATTTCGGTTATATCCGTGAATTGCTCACTCCTATCTACTATACAAAAAATTATTAATTATTGGTAATAAACTTTAACATCCAATAAAATTTTCTTAATTCTTTTAATATTTTAAATTGATTAACAATCACTATAATTACCATTTAATTAATAATAACATCTTCAATATATAGTATTTCCCATTATCCTAAGTTTTCCTTCAATCTGGGTAACCGAATTTATCGAAAAAAATTATAATAACATAAACTAATAAATTGAGGATGTTAAAATACGTTCACTAGGTAATAATAAAAAAATTATATTTTAATTTAAAAACTTTAAAAACATTATTCATAATTTTATAATTAAAATAAAATATCATAAAATAACTTTAGAAAATTTTTTAAACTTTTTGAATTTTTATTATCGACTATTATAATAATAATATCGGTCTTCATCATTTTATAAAATTTTTAGAAAATAAAGGATATAATATACTCATAATAATAAAATTAATTATTCATTAAAGTATAATATAATTTATATTATTTAAATATTTTATTTATCCAATAAAAATATTTTATAGAAAAAATTATTTATAGATATTATAACTTCAATTATGAAAGTGTCAATTTATAAAATTCGAAAACTGTGGAAAATAATTTTAAATTGCTTTTCAAATTTTAATTTAATTTTGAAAAATTGAAAAACTGCTTTTTTAATTTTCCAAATAGAAAACTGATTAATTTGAACGCAAAACTCTATTTTTTTAGTTTTTTTTAGAAAATTTGTTTAGAAAACTACTTCAATATTCTACAGTAAATATACTGCTAACATCTAACATAATTTCAGAATTATGTATATTCTTTTTTTGAAAACGTTCATGAGAATTTGAGAAATACGAATAAATTTATTTTCAGAAATTTTTAAAATACATGTGAAGGAAAAGAGTGATATGCAAATAATTAATAATTTAAATAATTAAAAATTAATTATAATATTGACTTTCCACGTTTCAGTAAGAATTCGAAATTGAATAACGAATAAAATTAAGAAAATATTTATTAATATTATTAGTTAGGAATTTATTTCAAAAATTGAATAATTAATCATATTATGAAGGTGTCATGACCCAAAACTGTGGGTCAGACCGACACTAGGACCTGGGTAAGTTTAAGGCCCCCGAGGCCCGTAGTAAGCCTAATCTCTCATTTCAACACCATAATTATATGAAAATATTCTACAAGTTGGCCCATTATATTTTTAATGACTCAAACTATCACAGGGCCTTATTTTATTCAACTCAATCATTCCCATAAAGTCTTACATACACTTAACATTATTATTACAATCATATATCTTAACATAACTGCGGATTTTCTACTACTGTATTACTACAAAGAATTCTACATAATTCTATCTTATATATTTACATATTTCTTTAAATAATTTCAAAAGAAAGAAAACTAAAGCTCCAAATATATACAATTGATTCACCAATTCCTAAAACAACATAAGGGATAAAGAGGAAAGGGGTGAGTATAAAACTCAGTGAATAATAATATATAATACCAAACCCACACATTCACACAA